>OMKZ01042156.1:0-46868 GCA_900302535.1 Neoniphon sammara | reverse complement strand
CTGCACTATATATATATATATATATATATATATATATATATATATATATATGTGTGTGTGTGTATGTGTGTGTGTGTGTGTGTGTGTGTGTTTGTATGTGTGTGTGTTGCAAAACACAGCAGTCCTGTCCTGCCACCTTACTCGTCCAAGCATCTAAAACACATTTTCAGTACGCCAAATGTTCGCTCCACTATGGTTCTTTCCCAACAACATGTTGTTGAATTTAGGCTGCTTCTGAGATGTTGAGTTGTTGGTATAATATATGGCGTAATAAGCTACGCATGTAATACTTAGCCATTGTCTCCAAACAGCCATCCATCCAGAGCAGCAGCGCCCTGGAAGGCTGCCAAATTAAAAGGTAATTGGTGTTGCGCTGAGATTAGACGTGGTGCTCAGGGCTCTTATCACAATGGCTTAATTTTTTACCAAAATAGCAACATCTTGGTTTGCGCTCCCTCATTGAAATACACCTCCCATTTTGGTGTGCCACCCCTCCCATTCTTTGTGCCAAGCCTGAAAATACCACATGAACAGGAAAGCTTGTTTTCAGGTCACCAAAACACCAATTGTGTGAGTGCGCTGCATGCATGCTCACGAAAATACAGCCCTTATACTGTAACAAAAAAATTGATGTTGAATTGTGGTGACCTCTTTAGGCCACTTAACTTGCAAGGATAACTGAGCGTGGATGCTCAGCATTCGATGTGACAGACAGGCCCAAAGTGACAAAGCTTACTCGTCCTCTAAAAGATATACAGGTGGCAGGTCACTGGGAGAGTAATGTTTGTAGGCCTTGAAAGAATCTGATCTGACCTAAAAGCTTTTTTAGTTATTCGTTGAAAAACATTTATCGGGGGAAAAAAAAAAAAAGTCAGGTGATAATTTGTTGGACTACTGGTCCAGCACATTCACAACAAATGAGGCATTTTTACATTGCCATGTAAGAAAGTGTGAAATGACTTCTATAGCATGGCAACACTTATCTGATGCATGTCAGCACTAAACTTCTTACCTTGAACGCATAAATATCAAAGTTGGAGGCTGTTCCTGTAAAAGAACAAACAGGTGTTTCAATAATAAAGGACTAATAATTCAATGTAAAACACAAAATAAATCTGCATGCATATTTTAGTGAGACTTAAGTTTTTACCAGGTATCCCAGGAATTCCACGCTCACCACGGTCGCCTTTTTCGCCTTTAATTGCTACAAAAATAAATAAATAAATCATACAATATTGTTAAATACAACATATTAAATATACTACATGAATATATGTAACTGACATTAGACTGACAAAACTGTTTGCATAATGTCTTGTGTATTTATCAATAAATTCTTCAAATCTAGTAAGAGTTGACAGCTTAATCTCTTGACAATAGAGAGTATATCCTGCTCAGAGCCAGATAGCTGGATCAAACTGAAATTAAGATATGACTGTTTATCTCTCCAGACAGTTTAAACCCTTTTTAAATCTCTCTTTCTTGACTGGAAGGTTTACTTAACTTCTCCGTTATAATCCCTCTCTTTGAGAAGTTCTGCCCCAGCGTATTATGTATTGACGTTAAAACAACAAACTGTGTGTGTGTCAGGAGGGCATACCTGGGTAATTCCTTGAGGTATCTTCATAGCGCTAAAAATAGAAAGAAAAAAAGAGCTCAGAGAGGCAATTACCAGCACTAACAACCAGGGGAAGAAAGAGAATCTTTTTTCTACATTTCATGAAGGCTGGTAAATCCCACAATTTGCACAAAAAAAACTCACAACCAAGACTGGTGTTAATTTCCCACCCTACAAACAACACATGAAAAATATTTCATGTTTCGCACAAAGATACATTGCAAACACTGCTGAAGCCCTTTTTAACTGAACTAACCCACCTGATTAAAAAATCAAATATGGTTCTCTCTTTAGCCACCAGAGGACACAAAAAATGTCATGAGTTTTGTTTTAAAATTGTTAAAATGCTGGATAGATGCACCATGTGGGAAGTATGGGAAAGTGGGAAAATATCTTTCGTTGTATTTTGGTTAAAATATTCTTTTAACTAGTACATACGAGTGTCATAAATTTTGTGCCACTAAGAAAGAGACATTGCTCACTCAATAAAGAAATGTAAGATCCTGTGAACTCACGTTGAAGCGATCCAGGGGAATGGCTGGCCCAGGTGGTCCGGGTGGTCCAGGTGGGCCAGGGGGTCCCTGTTGAAAACAAAGTTGTTGACTCTTTGTTACTGTTTGATATGTGTTAGTATAGTTAATACACATGATGGTGGCGAGGTTGACAATTCCACAAAGAGCCAGAGGTTCAATCAAAAATGAGATATCCAACATTTGAAGAATTTGACACCTGCTGTTATGATTGCTGGCACTGAAGTAAAACTTGGCATAGTCTATTATGATGTTATCAACTCTCCAGAGGCATCTTCTTAGCAAACAGTGACATGCATTATTTCAAGAGCAAGTTCACACAAAGTAAATTTGCATGTTGGCAACTCCAAATGGCAGCAAGAGGTAACTGTTTAAAAATAGTTTGAATTTCAATAGCCAGAAATCACAAAGTGTAATGTAAACACAGTACACTACAAGGTCATATGTATACATGGCCAGTCTGTGATTGACGTGATGATGATTGACAGAAAGACACCAAAAAGGTGAGGGGCAAATGATAAAATGTTGGAGAGTCCGGTGAGGTAAAAATAAATACTTACAGGGTAGCTATAGCCAGCACTTGGCTCTCCTTTCTCACCCTTGTACCCATTTACACCAGGGCGACCCTGAAGGGACAGAATAAGTGGTTACTATTTTTTCAAGACTGGGGAAAAAATAAATAAATGGCCACTTGTTTATTCAGAATAAACAGAAGAATATGTTCAACACATATTAAGAAAATAGATGAGGAGCAGCATGAAGAGCAGAGCCAGATGTAACTTTATAACCACTCCAAGTTTAAATATTAAAACTTGATGACAGGAGTTCTCTGACTGAGATAAGTTATTAGGAAAGTAGTAGGAGCACTTACAGGTCTTCCAGGCATTCCAATTTCACCCTTTAGACCTGGAGGCCCGTACTGGCCCTACACACACAAATCATGAAACAAAACACAGAGTGAGTTAACTTGAGGACACGATGGAAACAAGTCTGAGCATTTTCTACTTAAAACTGTCTTCACAGTATATTAGGTTGTATAAGTTTAATATTCACTCACAGGAGGTCCAACAGGTCCAGCTGGCCCTCTGTCTCCCTGCACACAGAGAAGAATCAAATCAAACTTAGTTCAAATGCTGTTCATGTCACAAGACACTTCGTATAGGCTTTAGTAACAGTATAGAAAGCAGTAACATCTGTACAACCATAACACAGTCAACAAAAAGCAGAAATGTAGGCACACTTTAGAGCAGACTGCACACCAAAACAGACAGCGAGGACAACATTTTGACAAGAAAAATAGCAATGTGAAGCAGAAAGGTGTGCTTATGTGTGTTTGTGTGCATATATGAATGTGTGAGAGAGAAAGAGAGAGAAATAACAGACCAAAAGCCTCAGCCAAAAGAAGTCAAAAGCTGTGAGACTTACCTTGTGACCCGCGATCCCGCCCAAATGCAGAGGATTTCCATCAGGTCCGATTATTAGGCCTGGCTCACCCTTTTCTCCCTGAAGACAAACAAGACAAAAGTGGCACAATTAACAATCTAACATTTGTATTAAATGTCCTTTATCTTGCAGCAATGTTTTTCCCTTGCTGATGTACAATGGTGAGAGGATGACAGTATGAGTTGATGATAATGAATGAATGAATAGATAAATGAATGCATAAATAAACCAATGCACAAATAAAAAAATAAAAAAAAACAGCTGTATCTTCAGCGTATATGTCTGTCATTTATTTATTTTCATGAACAAGTCAGAGAGTTTGTTTTAATCTTAATGTAGTACTAGATGGGTGGGGCTTATCACATCAAGCCAATTTTGATTATATCAGGGAAATAACAGAAAATGATGCTAATATAAACCAGTGATTCTCAACAATAGGGCCGCGGGCGCCAACTACTGGGCCGCGAAAAACTTCAAACTTAACTTAACTAAACTTAACACTTAAAGTGTCAATATTTAAATGGGCCACTTTGTAATTGGAAAATTGGGCCCTGAGGTCAAAAAGGTTGAGAACCCCTGATATAAACTGACTTACACTATTGTGTAATTGTCTAAACCCTCTGTAAATATGATATAAATATGTAAATAAAATACTGGAACCATATACAGGGTTTCTAAGCCTTTCCTGACATCAAATTCAAGACTTTTTTATATACCTATTGCATGGTTAAAAAAAAGAAAAAAGTCAATAAAAAGGAAATGAAAGACAAGGAATTATGTATTTACCTTCACTCCGTACCCTGGCAGGCCTGGGTCGCCTCTGTCACCCTTTGGTCCAACAGGACCCTGGGCGGACACACAAAATATGTATGAGACTAACATTATAAAGTAACAAAAGATGAGAATAGCAGTAATTTAGGCACAGAGGAACAGTCTGGGTTCCCCTCGATCAATTCAAGCAAACACAGTAAGATCTCCCATTAATCTGTAATTTTCGGTGCGATGCTGTTTCTGAACTGCTGAGTGGGCCAGCTGTCTCACCAGCCTGTTGTTTTCCAGACACTGAGTGCGGAAATTATGGGAGGAGACGTCGTGGGCTAAGTAGTAGGTGCAGTGTCAGTGTGGTGTCAGTGTGGTTCAGATGAGTGTTTGATGGCTGCTGAGAACGGCTATAGAAGACTCTGGGATGCCATCATTTACTGTGGAGCTAACTGGAGGCATTGTGGCTGTTGAGGGAAATTAATATCGCACTAATCCCTTCCTTCTTCACCTTTAGCAAAATAAGATTTGTGTGGTAGCTCTTCTACAATGCTTGACAAATTCATATAATAAAGATCAACATTATAGTATGTAAACCAGATGATGCTTCATGTTGCAATTCACAAAAAGACTTACAGGGAATCCAGCTTGACCAGGCAAACCAGGTCCTCCCTGTGCAGGAAAGAAAGTCATCATTAATGAAGGCTTGCATCACGTCTTATCTGTTATCAGGTGACAATTCCTTTAAGTGGTAATCCATAATATTCTTGTTTGGTTTTGGCACAATTTTTGCTGCACTTCCTAGAGATTACTTGGCAGTCAGACAGCATATTCGGTGCTGTTCCTCCTCGGATTTTCTATTGATGAAGTTTGAGTTTCTGTAGGTGGTGCTCTTCTTTGTCAGCCATGGTGGCTATCACCTCTCATGCTAAAAATCCCAGTTCCACTTCTATTTCCTCCAAACACATTACTGTAGCTGCTATGTGTTAAAATGCTGCTCAAATGTAAAAAAAAAAAGGCTTTCAGATTGCCAATTTCAAATAAAAATTGTGTGGATTAAGATACGCTCAGGATACAGTCAATGCCCTCTGTTTTTTAAGGCGATGAGTGACAGCATCGATAACAACCACATAGGGAGAAATAAAAACACTACTTCTACGCACTCTGATGGGCAGGTCTGACTCATTTCTTAAATGCAGGTTGTGATACAAATTCATTTCATTTAGTGTAGTTTCAAATTAAACAGTTGACATAAGAATTGAAACAGATGTTGATCTTGTTTTGTGGTTATGTGTTTCAAAAGGTCACATGTTAATAACACCGGTCCTACTTTACAATAAAGTTACACTATATTTAAATGTGTCAAGTTAAAATGAACTAGCCAAGACTGATGTGTTTCTGTAACAGAGCCTCCATAATTACACGTTAATTGCATGTGTCATCTTGTACTATAAATCATGGCTTAGAGGTGTTTCTCTGTCCTGAGCTGATAGCCTTCCCCAAGTTTAAGTGTATGATCAACAATCTTTGTAGGAAGCACACTGTAACATACAGGGCCTTTTAAATACTATGGATAGCTAAATTGAATGCATATACAAGTATAATCTGCATCATCTGCATCTGCATAAGTACAGGGGAGATGTTTCATCGTTAGGATATCTACAGGATCTTGTGAGTGTGCCCCTATTCAGTCCCATTTAGACAAAGACATCACATAATCATAAATCAACCACTGTGTACACATTAATACATACCTGAGGCCCAACATTTCCTACAACACCATCATACTGTGGAGACATAAAGAGAATTAATGAAAGACTTAATGGAGATAATATGGACAACATGGAATAAGGAGTTTTTTCCATTTTGAAATAACATTAATATAGGAGGAAAAATAACAATAATGTATTGCTTTTTCACTGCCAATACCAATTCTGCATAATGAATTTAATCTATAAGCAGACACAGATCTAACCTGCCCACTTTCACTGTACCTTCAACACTGCCTTCAGACTTAGCTGTCAGGTCATTACATACTGTAAATAGTACTGAACTTATAACTTAGGTTTATCCATTATAGATGTGTAAACTGTTTCTATGTTTGAAAAAGGAAGATAGGAAGGAAGACAAATAAAATTTGCTCTGCCTTGAATTCTGGCCTTTTACTCGAGACTCTCAGCACTTTATTTCAATATCGAGGAAACTGAGGCCAACTCTTTGACAGATTTCAAACAGCAGTGCTGATTTTGTGTATTAATCACTATCCCACAACTCTGAAAATTGCATATTTGCGTATCTGCCTGTGCTTTTGTGGGACTTACTCCGCCAGATGGTTGATAGATGATCTGTCCTGGGGGTCCAGGTGGGCCTGGAGGTCCTGGGAGTCCAGTTCCATCTCGGCCTGTCTCACCCTAATATCAAAGCATACACAAGTTTGGTCCAGTTTTAGGGATGTGCAGTCAAACTTTAGAATACAAGCATGTTTGAAAAAGGTTAACCCACAGGCTGCAGTTCAGCTGTGTGCTCATCAAAATCCACTCTGCTTTTCAGATTTTTCCCTTTAACTTGTGAGAGACTTTAAAGGTCTGAGAGCTTAAAATAAAAACAATATTCACCCTCTCTCCTTTGACACCGTGCTCACCCTTTGGTCCCTGTAAAATGGAAGAAGAATGAAAGAAAAGATACATTAACAAAAGTGAAACTCATACACTGCCAGAGAAAAGCTCCATAAAGTCCCAACAAAGACGAGGGAAACCACTTCCTCCTATCCTGAAATGGAGCAGGAACAACAGGATCAAAGACATCCTTCATGAATTAAGTCAAAAAGGCTTTAATCCATAGGCTCGTTCTATGAACAGAAATAACCTTAAAAAACTTCCAACACATTTCAGTCTAAGCCTTCATTGAGGAAGAGAACAAGACAATAAAAGCACTTCAATGCTTGTTTCTCTCCGGCTCGCAGAACAAGCTGATGGATTAAAGGATTTGAAATTTTATTCATGAAGAGTACCTTGGATCTCTTTTCTTATCTCAAGTGCTAAGCGCACACTGAACAGCTCCTGTGCTGTTCATAATCATCACAAGACACACATAAAAGTGATACATATTAAATTGTGGGATTGAGCCATGTTCTATTCAACATAAGAGCCTAAGATAAGAAAGCAAATAGATAAATCTACAACATGAGTGATCAACTATAAATTGCACTATTGCAAGAGCATTACTATTCTCTAAAATAATGTCAAATTAGACCAATGCTTGGGTGAGGTGTCAAAGAATGCAACCAAAATCATTACACCTTCTAGATATAAGACAAGGTAAATCATAAAAGTTTTAAGAAAAGAAGCTGGGTAAGATCTAATTAAGGCATTTTTTTTCCAATTTGATCTTATTTTTTGAGTCATTTTGGTTTGTTTCTGGGGTAATTTTGTTAAACAATGAAATGATGTACAATATTCATATTACAAATCGGCAAATATACACTCAATATGTACCACCAAAATCTGTTTGAACATCATTCCTATTGCTGGAAATTTCTGACAGGCCTCACAGAGGATGATGTTATCGTTTTCTTTGCCTAACCAGTCCATCTTCCACATCTCAATTACAGAGTTTTTACAATATCGGCTCTTACGTTTTTTTGTTGACACAGTGATTTGTGTGAGGTCGGCATTTCCATCTACTGCTGGCAGCGTGGTGTCAACATTTTCTACTGCTTCAGGCTGCAGTTGGGTTGTTTTCTCATCAAAAAACGCTCTATTTTTCTCACTCAGAAAGTACTGGAAAGGATCCTGTTGTCACAGGCTTCTAATCACCTGTGACGGCTCATGGGGGACAGTAGGCCCATTCACTCAGTGAAAAAAAATAAAAAATCAAATTATCGGGGTTTTTGGCACCCTTATTTTATGTTATGGACATTTTTTTTACTTTAAAAGGTGCTTTTTTCCCTGAGCCTCGAATGTCTCATCCTGGAATGAGCTATAATGAGCCGCAGAAAGGTTAGACAATCACAGGGAACTCTTTTATAACCCAGTTTAGTCTCCGAGATTGGCAGCTTGCTTTATCTCAACTGTAATGTGGTAAACCCAAGTATCTGGCAGTCCATACAAGTTCCAAAAAACACTAAAGATTGTTTGCAACTACAGTTTGACCTCTGTTTGACTGAGAAATGAATGGAGCGATGCAGCAGCCACTGGAAGCCAGAGTGCCAGATGGAGAGAGGCAATAAGGCTTTTACCTGCGGTCCAGGGAAGCCGTCCAGTCCTGGTCGCCCGTCTCTTCCCTGAGGACCTTCACTGCCCTTCTGACCTGGGAGGCCAGGCAGCCCAGCTTTACCCTGCAGAAATCCATACATTCAAGCTGCTTCAGTAAAGAAATCAACCTGACATGATCAAACAGGGTTATAGAAGTCAACTGAAGTTACCTTGCTGTGTAGTGTTACAGGGAAAGGTGAGCATTAGTGCATGGATTTGAATCCCCAGAGCAGCTATGATAACCTTGGAATGACTAAATGCTTTCTGCCTCCTAAACCATTATTTTTAACCATTAACCATTAGTCCTGTTCAACAAAGCACTAATCCACAACCAGTTAAAGCATAGTTTTAAAATTTCAGGTATGAGGTCATGTACAGTGTGTTATCATTCCTCTTAACAGTGCTGGAAATAATAATAAATTTTTATGCTTTCAAAAATTTGTATTCATTTCTCCTTATTTTTAAATGTAGCAATCTTTAATCAGTACAGTTAATTATCCATATTCCTTCCCCACAGTTCTCTACAGTACAGCCTGTATTTGTGTGCTTATATTCATTTCCCCTCTGAGGAATCCTGTCACTTTTGATGCGGCAAGAAATTTAACTCCTCCACAGGGATCAATAAAGTTTCATCTTATCTTATTTTTCTTGACTCTGTGATTTTGTAAAGGAACAGGTGAATTGAATGTGCATATAAATCTACTGTAAAGGACTTGGTGAATAACTTGTTTGTTGTAAAGGATTTATAAATAAATTTGAAATGTTGGCTTTTCCTTTTTAAAAAAAAATTAAACTACATGAACTAAGGCAAGCGATTAGCAGACCAACTCAGACAGATTATTTGGACAGTTGTTCAGGTACTCACCGGCAGTCCAGGCAAACCAGGAGGACCCTGAAAGCACACAATTGCCTGTATTACCTTATTGGAGTATGCATTTATGGACAACTGTAAAAGCCCTCGTCAGAAGGCATGTCAATGCCCCTAATCCATGTAGTGCATAAAGACAGAGATAAACAGGTTAAAAGCTGACGAACATCATGGGCCAGTGAAACATCCATCAATGCATGAAAAACTGCACCCAAACTGACTGTCTTATATACAGCCAATAAATAAATAAATAAATAAATAAATGAAAGAATAAAAAACATCAATCATATCTGTGATCAGTGGGCATTCAGACATTCAGAAACTGCACACAAAGGAACTGAAGAGAGACTATTTCTCATTTAAAACCTAGATTTCATTCTGAGTGATATAACTCTTCTTCCCTGGGGTCTGAAGCCTGTCTTTGGTAACTCAATAAGCACCGCTAACCTGTATTCCTTCAGGTCCTCTAACACCAGGAAGTCCATTTGAGAAAACTCCACCAGAGCCCTCCATGTCATCCTTCAAACATAAACAAATGATTTTATGTCAAGCAGTCACATAATATGGACAAACCTACAGTAAAATGGGATTTCTTCTTCTTGTTTCTTTCATCTAGATGTTTTCATAAGCCACCTGGGATTTTTTTTTATCTCACCAGTACATAATTTCCCATCTTTTGTTCATGTGTCGTCACTGCACAAATATATAAACAAACTAATAATCTACCTCAGCGTCACAATGCTGTGTGTGTCGACAAAGCTGTGTCACATTTTGAGGCAGAGTGACTGGCTGAATGAATGGTACAAAGTGATAATGCCCTAAGAGATTTGAAATTTGAATTATATTTTTGTAAGTCTTTTGATCATAAACTGTGATGTGATATTTGTCTACAGTAATGGGACACTCTCTGATACTACACTTCAAATTACTGTTGCCTTAATATTCTGTTGGAGTGGTTGCAGTGTGACTTATTGCTTCAATAGCTTAGCATTAAATTAAATTAAATGTTAATTAAATGTTTATCCCAAGAATTTTTATTTTTGTCAGGGTGGAAAAGCCTCCATAACAACATTTAAACCTTCACGTGATCCAATGAAAGCCTGTTAATGTTCTAGATCTTTAGGACAAGGTGACCCACCAATTCCATTCAGTAACAGGGAAAGTCCTTTAAATGAAGAACGAATGTCGACATTGGACAAATGACTGGCTGATAAGCTGGTGACCTGTCTCTATCACTGTTCCTTCCCTAAATATGCCTAAATACGCTCATCCTAAAATAATATGTTTATATCTTAATATGTTCTTCTGTTAATATCTGTTCTTCTGAGTTTTGTTGACTCTACTGTTTGGTATATGTACAAAGAATATGGATATAGAACTTACAAATCCAACACGATAACTTGGGCCAGGGGGGCCAGGGGGCCCGGGTGGTCCAACAGGTCCCATTGGTCCAGGCAAGCCAGCCAATCCAGACTCTCCTGGACGGCCTGGTGAGCCTGGTAAGCCTGGAGCTCCCTGGGGACAGGACAGTAGAATCAGTATTAAAATATAGGCATGTGTAATATTTGTGTAAATTTTATTATTTTTTTTTTTTGATTGAGAAAAGGCAAATGCAGGAAAATGGAGTTGCATGTAATACACACCCATGCTCACTGTTATGCCACTTAATTCACAGACATCACCAAATGTTAGAAACCAAAACACACACACAAACACACGAAAAAAAAACTCAGATTAGAAACTTTGTTATGTGTGTAGCTGACAAACATATATAACAAACATATTTGCATAGCATTATAAAACGCAAATCCCCTTTGATGGCTGAAGTGCTACAATCCAATTACCTGAAGATGGGCAGGCTTAGGAGAGTAGGAGGAGAAGGGTGAAGAGTGAGGGAGCAGATTGGTGAGAAAAGAAAAGTAGGAGCTTGGCTGGAGAAATGAAAGGGGGGGCAAAGGCTTTAGAAATAGGTTTTTGAGAGCGGCTGTGTCTGCAGTTACAGAAGTGAGCACCATCGCAGATGTTTCATGGATTTAAGCTTATGAGATCTTCAACAGTGAGTTCTGGTGTCCCAAAACTATATCTATATAAACTCTGGATTACTCTTTTTTTCTCAACATTACACCTAATAGATTCTTACTCTTGCTGTTGGTCTCACCAGCAAGGATAATTTGCAGATGGCGCTGTTGTGGTGAGCAAACCTCAGAGCCCACCTACAGCAAGCTCAGAGGAAAAATTAATAAAGACACAAAAAAATTTAAGACATAAATTTGTACCTTCTCTCCAACAGCTCCTGGAAGACCAAGCTCACCCGAATCACCCTATCATGAAAAAAATATGTTAACAGAAACATCAGAGATGAATCCCATGTGGACTCCATGATGAACAATGAGAAACATTACAGAAAAGCAAAATTAAGTTTATGTTCAAGTGCTACGTTAGTTATCATTAGATGCTGAATCTGGTTTATTGTTGCTAACACGTTCTACAAGATGGTTCAGTGACCAGAGATAATGTTGTAAGTTATAGGAAATGAGTCCTCAAGAAAGAGACATCTTCAAAAAAAAATTTCAGTCCTATTGTACCTTTTCTCCCTTGGGACCGGGAGCTCCTGGTAGACCAGCAGCACCTGGTGGACCAGGAAAGCCCTGGAGGCCAAAGGGTTTGGTTAACATATGCAACAGTTCTTTATTTGGTTAGTTTATACAACTGTTATCATCACTACCTTGACTGTCTGAGGATTTTATGAGTTAGTGGTACAGTATTAGAGGATACACTACACTGACACTTACAGGTTGACCAGGGGCTCCATCGCGTCCTGGTGGTCCAAATGCACCAGAGCTCATTGCTGTGCCCTCTGTAGAAGGACTAGGTGGGCCCGGGGGACCAGGAGGACCTGGTGGCCCAGGTAAGCCAGGCAGTCCCTACAAAAAAAGAAACGAAACCTTGACAGGATCCTTTTATGTAAGATTTGCTGACAACACTGCAATGATCAGCGACGTCTCTGGAAACCTTTGCCTCATTTTATTGTTTTTAAAACTAATGTTTGAAATCTGAATGTATGGAGAAACAGAAACAAATTTTCACCAAGTTGTACTTCAAATGCCACAAATTATTTATGTTCTTTGCAATTTGATGTCAGTGATTACAGTAAAGCATTCTACACATGATCAGCAGTAAAACCGCCTTGCGCTGGCTGTGCCTTTGCTCTCCTATCACCCAGCCCGCTCGGATTTTCTGCTTTGAGTTGTGCTCAGAATTCAACATATTTCAACTTTGACTCAATTGCTGGCAACCTTTTGAAGCACATCCAATCAGATCCAAGATACCAAGAGCCAAAACTGAATTTTCTGAGTTATATACCATTAATTTAATGTCTATCACGACCTTGGACAACAAAGCATTGCATGGAGACTGTCATCAGTCAGACAGTGCTATCAGGTTTATTTTCCTATCCTGCTAACAGCAAAACTAACAGAGAGTTGGCACTGACTCTGCAGGGAGCACAGCACAAACTGCATTTCATGTGTAGAAACCTTAATTCATCATCAAAGGTGATGTCACTTGCCGTGACCAAACCGTCTCTTACTGACATTCAAATTTTCAGTCATTCTCACCCGAAGAGATTCCACATCAGGGAACCCGGAGCCTTCCATGTCCACAAAAGTCTGAAATACAGGAGTTTAAATTGACTGTGATCAACAAAAACTTTAGATCAGCACAAAATTTTCTGGCTACAGCTTCCCTAATGTTGTGCAGCATGTGTTTGAGGCTGAGGTTGACTCACAGATCTGGATCCTGGTCCTGGGGGTCCAGGAGGACCTGGGGGTCCCCTGGGGCCAGGCTGGCCCTCTCCACGATCTCCCTGTACACAAATTAGGACAGTAGATTTTGACAGTTATCCAGGGCTTATCATTTCAGTCTAACATTATGGGAATGTCTGATTCGTATGAAACTTGGTGAGGACTATCTCTGAACCAACCGCCACACAGGGATCACAGATATAATGGATCGGCTCAATATTTCAGATTTTATCAATCAATGAACTTTTAATGAAACAACAAAAAATTTGGTATATATAGAGGAATGTTCATAGATCTTAGTCCTCAGAGTGTCTGGGCATCACCATTTCAAAAAGTTTGTATTTCATAATTAACTGCGTACATTTACAGTATATGCTCTAGGGACATTTCCATTTCAACTCACAAAATTTGGTCATGATTGTTTTGGAATAGTGGTGCGCATAGTTAATTACAAAATGACCAAATTTCCATAGATATTACATTCAAAACTTCAAAAATGGGTAGTGTTTCTTAGAGAGCTGAACATTTCAGTAGCTCCACAGCACCATCAGGTGGTGCTGTAATGCAGAAACATTTACAGTCTCGTCATGGCGCAACATCACAGCTGAATACAGCAACTACTGGCAAGGTCATCTTAATTAATATTAAGTGATATGAACTATTAAGGCCAGATTGTGTGACAGCAGTAACAGTACTTTTCAAACTTTAAATCTCCTAAAAAAAATGCTACATTCAGACTCATTTGCATACTACTTTCCTTACATACATCTGTTCCTCCATTTTTGATATCATTCAACAAATATTTTTACACTGATTTCAATGACCTCCTAAGAAGTTTCGTTGCACTTTAAGGCGCTCCAGGGACAAATAGTTGAAGAGTGACATTGTGAACAAATGGAATGAACACAAACAATGTTTTTTTTTAAAAAAGATCTCATTCAAAGATTCAAGATTTATTTTGACATTCAGTATTAAGCCTAATTACTTAACTCTATGATGGTCTTTGAACAGATTAGCATATTGTGTGTGCTGCATCTTACCTTCTCTCCTTTAGGTCCAATGTCGCCTGGGGTTCCTGGGAAACCTGGTGGTCCAACAGGGCCCTGGGTCAAAAAACCATAACGTTAAGGATGCCTCGCAGGTCACAGAAGCAAAAGCAATATCAGTACAAACTAATATGAACAGGAATACTATCTATTCAAACTGTTGTATTCTATAATTGCCAAGCTGTCTTGATGAGCAAATAAGATTTTGTTAATGAACAGGAGCCAAAGCCAGTTACCGGTGTTCATCAAGAGCAAGTGACATGACTGTGCTATGACAGGAAATACAACATGATTTGTTTATTCGTTGTTTTTTTATCATATCTGATAAAATGAAAGAAAAAAAACTTACTGCATTTCCATCTTCACCAGGGTCACCCTACAGACAGAGAAAAAAACAATCAGAACAAAAATGGAAATAGGACAAATGTTAAGTTCGGCAAACAGGAGGGACCCCTCCTCCTTCCCCTAAAACCAAATGAGTCCATATAAATATTTGAGTAAAGTGATGTCACCACATAATCTTAAGACTGTAACAATTAATAAATAGAAAATGAACTTGATTTCATTACAGATCAAAGTGGTTCTATATGTAAAGGATTCCATTGTTGTCTACTAACAGCCTCTCCGTCAGCTCCTGGTGGTCCCTGAAGCCCCGGAGAGCCGGGTGGTCCAGCTGGTCCTGGGGGTCCAGCTACCTTCTGGACTACTGAGCCATCATTGCGCTCCAGCAGCTCAGCTGTTGGCCCTGGGAGGCCAGGTGGTCCAGGGGGTCCTGGGGGGCCGGGTTCTCCCTTCTTTCCTGGGTAGCCAAATCCTGCGCTGCCCTGGAGAGACATGACCATCAGTGTTGATTAGCTCTACAAAATCTTTTTCTCTCTGTATCTGTCCATGTTGAAAAACAGCATGTTAATAGATAGTGGGAATAGATAATGGATAGAGGGAATGAACTTCAATTTTATGTCATATTTTTACATACTACTTCCAAAACTTGGACTAGTATTGACTGATTTTCTTAAAAATGACACAAAATCAGAAATTTGAAGAGACAAGGAAAGAAATGAAATAAGGGAAGAAATTCAAGATCCCATATCTTGCAATATGGTGGCCGTTAGTATTTCTGTTGAATGTTAATGTTCAAATGTTACAATGAAAGCAAATGATAAAAAGACAGGATGGTGGAAACATGGAGGACTTGTAGAAAAGGTTAAGGGTCAAACTTGGCCTAAAAACTTTGAGTATGAGATATATGCAACCAAATCTGGGAGTTTATCTACTGTCACCCAAAAAAGAGATGTGAAACTTACCTTAGTTCCTTTTTCTCCTGGCTCTCCCTGCAAATATTATAAGTAACAACTATGTCAGTATAGAAAGTAAATTTCAGTAATTCTCATTAGCCATGTGTATTGACTAATCACTAGTCAACAGTTAGCAATAGCACATACCGGCTTGCACTTTTGGCACAATTGCATCCAAAACACCTTACACTGTCATGAGCGCATTTATTTTTAACATGGGTGGCCTCAGTGGAAATGAAACTCCTGACTTTTGCAGTGTTAATGCTAAACATTAGACCTTGGTGCTCCCTCTAGTGGTTCCTGTCTCCCTGTGGAAAACTTAACCCCAGTGAATTCTTGGCATGGCTTGATGTCATTTAAATTTAAGCTACCACAAAGTTGCCTTTAGTAACAAACTCCTTGCCCAGTTGCAGCCTTCACAAGGGTAAAGTGGTGGAAGAGCAGGCAGGCAGCTTTGAGCGCACCCTAACTCTTAAACAGATACTTCAAGTCTAAAGAGTGCATTGTTTTGACTTTCACAGCAGAACTCAAAATAAAAAACAATCCGAACCTTCTCTCCACGGGCTCCACCACGTGAGCTGGAGCCAAAGCCTGATTCTCCCTTCGGCCCAATAGGACCCCTGTCTCCTTTCTCTCCTCTGTCCCCTCGGTCACCCTTCTCTCCTTTAGCCCCCATTGGCCCTGGAAAACAATGAAAAAGGACAGTTATTATTACCCTCATGAAAAGACCGTTCAAAAATGATTAACGATTGTATCCCAGATCCCAAACAACACGCAGGACATTTCCTGCTCCCAAAAGAAGGAAATGGACTTTTTGTTGGTTGTAGGGACTATCCCAGTGTGCACTGCTGTAATTTATAGGCCGTGTGGAGGTTTCGAGGTCAAAGCAATAATTGAATGCACAGCCCCAAACCTGCATGCACCACCATCCTGAAATATTTCCTGGTATGACCCAGCTGGACCTTAAACTCTTCCCATCAAGCACGATGCACCTTAAATGGAGCTTGAATCAAATGCAACCCAGTGCTGATACTCAAAAACCATTTAAGTCTTTTACATTATTTTACCGTCTTTTTCCAGAACCAGACACCCAAACCATGCTGCATAGACAGTCTCACAGCCTTTACTATCCAAAAGAGAGAACCAAGAACCAATAAAACTTCTGGATAATCTGTTTTTCTCTCAACAAGTTTGTTCTTTCAGGGTTATTACAGCCTGAATGGCCCAATTCTCCATCCCTCTGCCTTAAATGTAGACTTGTTCCCTGCTCTCCATGGGTTGAAAAGTATAGAGCAGAACGACGGATGCACTCTAACTTTTTATATCCATGTGTTGTCATGGATGAGAGTGCACATATGTTGGAGGCAGAATACCAGCGCACAGAGCAGAAAGAGAGGAGAGAAAATGCAGAGGATTTGGATGCGCCCTTCTATCTCTTGTATTAGCCCTCCTCAACCCACCTGCTGGAAGCCCGGGCCTGGACTCCACAGACACTGAAACCTGCCGGGAGTCACTTGCTGAACACAATGCAAAAGACACTGTTAAATAAGTCTTCGGATTTAAAATAATTTCAAGTCTATCACTTTGATACTACAAGATAAATAAGATGAGGTAAGATGCTTCGTCGTGTTCTATACTTTTAAGGTTTTCCTTGTTTTAATCTGGTGTTTAAGATGCTACCATATAGTTATGTGCAAATGTTTCTGCACTTTTTGATACATTTGTATTTGCTACAGAAAAATATGAGGATCCAAATGTTTGGAAATTGTATTTTATTTTATTTTTATTTATTTATTTTATTTATTTAGGGATCTAGACTAAGAAGTGATTGACCCATCAAGTGGCAACAAAATTCTTGGAATGGAAATTAAAACTTTTTTATTTTTTTTTTTAGATATCTATACTGGCTTTTGCATTTTAATGTTCAGAAGTAATAATAAAGTGAACAAACAGTTTTTATATCCCTATACAGCCAGTCTTCACGCAAAGGTACATTTTTGCAAATTATATAGTGAAAAGTGAAAATAAATAAATAAATCGATCACACATTCTTGCATACTAATTCTATGAGTTCAATCACTCAATAAATAAAGCTGAATCAATTCAGTTATTCTCTTGGGTCCTTTTTCCCTTGGATGACAGCCATTTCTGTCACGATAGTTCAAAATGTATCATTCATGAAGGAAATACAACAATATTTCTGTTGTCCACTAGATGGAGACATGTGTCTACAAATCTTTTCATAACGTGCACTGACTAATTCAGCCTTTCTGTTCAGGGAGTATCAGCCCTGCAGCAGTGTGTGCTCTCCCAACCAAACCAAACCCATCATCAGTTTGATTGGAGTTCTGTTGAAGAAAAATGAAAAATGTTACAAAAGTGTTGTCATGTAGCCTGGTAGACTCACCCGACTCTGTGGACAGCTCTTGCTTCCTGGTAACTGGTGGCTGTTGAATGGGTCGAGAAGATGAAGGGGTGGTCTGCAGAAAATCAGCCAAACAAACAATATGTGAGCAACATGTTTGAAAAGGGCAACATGTGACAGTAACGGTACGCTGACTATGAGCACATATGTTTCTAAGCCGTGTTTGTGTTATGAACTGATCCACGCTGTAGCTACTGAGCTACACAGTTCAGTTTCTAGGAGTATCTCCGCTCCATTAAAAAGGGACTTGTAAACAATGTAAAACAATGTTGTTACTTCATGGAAAAAAAGCAGTGCTGGTTCAATCGAGACCAAACAACCCCAACAAAAATGGCCCATGTTGTCAGCACTCCCGTTATGCTCCCATTCAAATGTGTTAATGTTTATGCATTTCTGTGCAGCCAAAGCTCTCGTACCACTAACAAGTCAGTCTGCCAGCTCTAGAAACCACTCTGAGTTGACTCAACAAAGCTTTAACACAACTAATTCAGCATGTGGATTACAAACCAAAAAGGCACTGGACCTCCCAGTGTCTCTGGGGGCCATTTTTTATTTATTTATTTCTATAATGTTATTGTTCTTGGTAATTATACATGATCACTGTCAGACATATATGGCCCCTATTACAAAACCTCTTTTTATATGCCTTATTAAGGCATGTAGGGAATACAGCCAAGTCCTCTGCACTGCAGTTGTAAGATGTTATGCTGCTGTAAAATTATACAAGTTACAGCACCATTTGGGATGCAATAACTGCACTACTTCTGCAATACAAATGACAAAAGGAAGAGAAGGAAGAAACACTTAATTACATTTATATTTTTCATAACCTGCATTTGTAAATGTGTGTGTATGTGTTCATTTTACCTCTACCACCACCCACCACCCTTTTAAGTTGAACATGCACTGTTGAAAAAGTAAAGCCCCATGATCAAATAACAGGTGTCAAGCTTAAGAGCAGGATATGTAGTGTGTGTGTGTGTGTGTGTGTGTGTGTGAGTGCACGCCCCCCCTTTAGCAGTTTTCTCAAAGGATGATACATTGCCCTATGAGTGAAAGTGCTCTTTCTATCATTATGCCTTTGCACTGCATTATTTACTACTGCTTTCATGATCCAAATGAGTTCCTGTGCAACAAAATAGCTTCAGTAACTATCCTGATATTGCGTCCATTGTGAAATGCTATGAAATGAGCAAGGTAAAGAAATCGCACCGCTTTCCATCAAATATGCACCTTGGAATGCAAGTGTGTGTGAATGTGGGTGCCTGTGAGTGCACACCTGTGTGTACACTTTACTGTAAGTATGACTGTGCTTGCACACCCTGAATATCAAGTAAGTCTTTGCATATTTATGTGTTTATTTGTGCATGTGCGCACAAAAGAAAAGACAGGCCAGCCTCCAGTCTGCCAAAGATCTTACTTCACTAAAAGCACGGCAGGAGTGAAAAAAGCAAGCTGAGCGGTTGGAGGGGAGGGGTGGAGGAGGAAAGAGTCACTTGTGCTCCTCTGCCCTTCCAGCTGCCCCTGGAGGGGAGGAAATAACACAAAAAAATCTCCCCTTCCCTTTTTAGCTCATTCTTCACCAGGAGCACACCTCAAATTGTCACCTGTGGAATTCAAGAGAGGAGTGGGAATGGAGAATGTGGGAGGAGGGGGAAAATGCAGCTAAGGTTGATAATAAACTGGCTTCCTCTCTGGGAAACCACTCTCCCCACTGTGTTGTGTGGCACTGATTATGCTAAGAATTTGGCTGGGTGACTACTGGCTCGAAGTTGATATATGCATTAATATGACAGAGAATTCACTGCTTGTTCACACCATCCACCCATCATAGCTGAGAGTGATGGGTGGGAGGCTCCGGTCTTCAGAACATAGTGTTGAGTGATTTGAACCACACAGCCCCCTGAATCTAAAATCAGGTATGCAGCTCCCTCAGCAATGAGCTTATTCCATGTCTGCAGCAATGCAGAATGTGTTTTACCGTGCATTCCCTATGAAATATTGCAGATGGGACTTACTGGAATTCGATCTTCTCTTGTGTCGACCTGCAGATAGAGGAAAAGCAGCCTGGTTGATTATAAATTGCACTGTCAAAGTTTGACTCTTGTTACTCTGACACTTGTTGGCTCTGGCTGTGGCATAGTAGAAAGGTGCTGTATAAAGAGAAAAACACACACTACCACTTAATCTAAAAGTCACCTTCGGTTCACGTTTCCATACACTGTTACAGGTCCTCAGACTTAAGGCCTTTTTGGTTTGTGAAATGTAATGGATTAATAAGTCATGTGTGTATGAAAACATTACAATACCGAGCAAACAGAATCTCATGTTCAGTTTTTGCTACAAGGGTATTTCCCCATGCCCCAATGCAAATAAATAAAAATGCATACTATTGAATTATGTGATTTCACTCAATTACTGCAATACAGGCTTATCCCTCTACGTCTCATTCAATCACTTCTCAGTAAATCAACCCACATATCTTAAGTGTATTGCCTGGACCGCTTCTGCTCACTGCATGCTAATGAAAAATGTTTCATACAGCTGAGCACTAGCTTTTAGCCATGTCACGTCTTGAAAGGCAGAAGATTCAGAAAAGGGATGCTTTCTTGGCTGGACATTTAGATGTCTGTGCATGGTAGAAAAATCCATAAATTTCTACTCATTAAAAAAACTTGAAAAGGCTTATTTTATTGCAATGCGTGTCTTTCATATCTCAGTGAAAATTTCAAGTGCTGCACAGCTTCCAAATGGCCAATCAGAAACAACTGTTAATTTTAAGGAATTGCCAACACCAGGCACAACATCTCATAAAGTTCGAAAACTTATGCAGCACGATCATCTCCTCACTGTGGACTCCCCGCTGCAGGGGACGCGACATTCCAGCAGTGACAGCGCCAGTAAGCATGACTGGCGAGCTCCTCCATCTATCACCATCGATTCCAGGTTGACACAATGGAAAAGTTTCACTTGTCTCGCTCTATCTCGCTTCTGCCCAGACTTGCCCCAGTTGCAGAGGTTGGAGAGTTGTGCAGAGTGTGGGTTCTATTCCCTGAGCATACACACAGGGCGGAAAAACATGGACAACTGGGCGTTTGATGCCAGCTGTTGCCTTTTACAGCACATGATGCTAATAAATGCTTGTTGGACGGACGGAAAGCCCCTTGTCATAAAAGTGCATCAAAGTAGAGGAGGATGAAGAGGACACCTTCCTGTTTAAGGTACCACGGACCTGCCCTCTCCGCCGCCTTCTCTCCATCTAGCTTTCTTTCCACCCCCGCTAATTCCTGTACAAGGTTATGTTATAATACTGATAGAGAAACCAGCCAAAATAACAAAACAGAGCCTCGGAGCGAGGGGCCTCTGGCTTTGGATCGAATCAACTCCAATTGACATCTGGTTTTTCCGACTCTCCTCTATAATTGTGAGTGGGAGTGCATGCGTGGTACAGGTTGGAGGTTGTGCTACATTCCATCCTGCGCCGCTATCTTCAGGGGGTGGTGAGGTGTGTGTGTGTGTGTGTGTGTCGAGTGTGACTGTGTGTGAAGGAGACAGAGCAGACAAAGAGAGGAGGAACAAGAACGAAAGACAGAAGGGCAAAGGTGCTTAAAGAGATAGACAGGAGGGAGGAAGAGACTGAAAGATGCATGAAAGACAGGAGGATGAAGATGGAGGGAGAAAGAGATTGGCTAGAAAGTCCATTAAAAAGAGGCTGAAAAAGATAAGAATGTGCGTAAGCCTCAACAAATAGTGAATGTGCGGCTGTGTGTGTGTGTGTGTGTGTGTGTGTGTGTATGTGCGCGGTGAGTGAGAGACAGAGGAGGCCACAGCCTGTCAGCCAGCTCGCGAGTGTGTCTGTTGGTTTAGGCATTCGTCCAAGCGATAAGCCTTCAGTGAACCCAGAGCACGCCCACCTCCCAGGTAGATCCCGCAGTACTACAGATAAGAATGGATCTATTCTTCAACCTGCACTTTATGGGGGAAACTACAGTCTTGTAACAACAGGGATGGTCTGTATGAAAACCAAAATACATCAAACTTACTCACTTTTTTTAATAATAAAAGTTCTGCGTTCTAATCTTTGTGCACTGCATGGGAAAGACTATTAAATTTGCTGCTTTTTACTTTTCCATTCAGTAGAAAGACTTGCATCACTATAGAAGCTCTGATAAAATCCACAATTTTATTACCACATTTCAGATAAAAATACAATGTTTCAAGCCCTCACTGGCTCTTGAAGTATTGTATTTCTATCTAAAATACATGAGTAAAACTGTTGAATTTAGTGCATTTTTACACCAGCAATTTTACTGTCACTTAGAGGTACATTATGCAACACTGGACTGAGGAGTGACAAAAACTTTGGAATTAGCACAAAATTCAGTGTTTTTTGCATATTTTTGTCAATTGAGTCTAAATGGTCCTCAATTCAACTTTTATACTCTCAATAAGGGAGTGTAGAAGTATAATTTCTGCAGAATAACAGCATTTGTACTTAATATATTGGTAGTCTTTTCATCCCATGCATGTGTGTGTTGAATGTGAACAGATAAAACGCACTGTATCTGCATACATGCATTAGTTACAGTGCAAGCCAGTTTATTTACAATCCGTAACTCTCCAAGGTCATTTCTCTTCCAATCTGAGGCTATTCCTGCCAAGAGGCAACTCTGCATGTAAAATGTCTTTGTCCTCTATCATATAAGACACATGCAGCTCAATTTCCAGACATCAGCTCAGCAGTTTTTAATCTCACTAGAGGGATGACTGTGTGGATACAGAGTAACATGAGAAGTCAGTGGTGTATCTCCTAACACTGAGGGCTTCAGCTGGGTAATATGGAGAAGATTCACTTTGCAGAAGCATGGTCTGCTAATACTGACAATCCCTGCTGGCCAATCCTACATGTCTGCACTAAAGAGCAGCTTGAATCCTCACTAGGAAATTATGGTGAGTCCTCTCCTTCTCGTGTGCTTTCTTGGCACACATTTAAAACCTTTAGCAGAGTAGGAGCTCCAACCGACAGTCATGTATAACTGACACTGCATGCAGTAAGACGATCAGTGTAAGGGGAAATATCAAGAAAAGAATACATAAAAATATTTGCTGTATTACCTGAAATGGTCATGCATTAAAATGACTCAGACAAGTAGTTTAATGCTGGTGACAAAAATAAAGACGCAGCCAAAACGTTTTTTGTGTTAAATTATTTGGTTCAAATGGCCATAAAGCATCACTATAAACTGTTGAGCAAAGCTTAAATGATGAGCAAAACATACAGGTAAACCTTACTGAAAACAAAATAACTCGCTGATAGAGATAATGATGAACAGAGAGAGGATTTTTTTTATTCATACCGTCCATCTGTCTTTGTCAGAGCTGGGTTTTGGGAATCTCCTCTCCTCATAGCCGCTTCCTTCCCCTGAGGCCTGAGAAGACAAGAGCGTACATTTCCTCTCTTTTCCTTCTCTGTGCACTTACAAAACAGCGGAGAAAGAGCTTCAAAGAGTGAACATTATAAAGACATCATAAAGTGCCTTAAATGCAAATTTTCAAGAGTTGCCTAAGGAATGTGTTAAGCATGTAATGTGTTAAAAAGAGACAGTTTTTGTCTCTGCTGTTCTGTACACTTTCATTGTTTATGGAATCAGTCTTCATTTTTATATGTGTTTAAGACGCTTCCAGTCTCTTAATTTTGCTCATGCTTGAACCGTGTGTCAGTTCATGAACTCTCTAAGTTGGTAACGCATCTTCTCCCACTAATGTCATCAAGTCATATTCTTGTACATTTGTTGTACTTGACAAGTAAGGTGAGTCGGATTTGGCAACAAATGTATTTTCTCATTAGCCTGGAAACTCTTCAGTAATTCGATAATCTTAAATTTGCTGCTTATATGCTGCCTTAGACGTAAAGGCGGCATGTGACTTGCATGCTGGAGACATATTCCAACACATCCTGGGAAAAACAGCTGCAGGAAATCATCTGAGATGAAGGGCGCATCCCGAAACCAGAACCTGTCATTTACACCTAGGGCTTGTTTTTCGCCATTTAATCCAAACAACATCTAAAGATTTGATAATGACAAGTGGTTAAACCTAACCATATTCTGTCAGTCATGACAAGAACGGTCTTCGGCGCTCTGCCTGTGAGCGAGCCGAACAGCTGCTGGGGCAAATGCTTTGTTGAGTTCAGTGTACGCTAAATAACAGTTAGCCGCTGGCGTGCCGCAGTGAGGCACCTGTGTTTGTGTATGAGCGGTCAGGGCCGGGGGTGAGAGGAGAAGGCAGCGCTCAGACTGTTCTCCGTTACAGATTAGTGAGCAGTAACAAGTGATGTAATCTGCTGGAAGAGAAACCCCAAAAGCCAAAGCCCCCACAGTATAAGGGCACGATTTTCAGTTACGTCTGGGCTTCTTTTCCAAATTCCACAGAAACTCCCCCCCCCCCAATTTACGCAGTAATTTGGACAAAGGGGTTATCAGCTTCTACAATTATTTGCCGTTATTTTAATTAAATGAGCTTGTTGATCACAATCTCACGTTCTAAATACTGTTTCAAACTTCAGGCATTTTCTACAGGCATCTTCAAAAGTATCTGCAATCTATATCTAACTTTTGTTTTTTTTCAGCAAATGGAATAGATAACACTCCCCCACTCCCAATCAGATTACAGTGATCCAATCACATGCAGGCTGTTGCTTCAAAACACTGATCATGGTCCAAACTGACACTCACCACATCCGAATCATCTTCATCCTCTTCACAGTGCCTCTCAGCAACGCGAGGGTCTCCCACCACCCTCAGTTCACCGATCACCCCCTATCATCACACACACACACACACATAAAAAAAATAAAACAATTGTGAAGCAAAGACATGAGGTTTTAATGTTTGTATGTATGTTGCCAGCTATTGTTCTCTCTCTCTCTCTCTCTCTCTCTACACACACACACACACACACACACACACAATAAACTGCTAACTCTGAACACAGAGAAAGCGATGCCAATCTTTCTGAACTATCTTTCTGCAGGCTTGCTGCGATGATCTGGGAATATTTCTCAGGGAAATCCCCCCCGTTTCACCAAATCAGAGGGATCACTGAAGTCCCTTTGAGCCTCTGCCTGTGATGTGTCACTAACTCTTCCCACACACAGGCTTATACAAGTTCCCACACAGGAGACTTTCTCAGTAATATGCATTAATGCTATCGGTATGCCAATCAAAGAGCCATTAGCGTGGTATGAAGAGGTGGTTGTTCATACTTCCGCAGCTGATAATGAGCTTGGGTCAGCGTGTTTAAAATAAATCTTTCCTCTACACAGGCTTTTAATGTTTTTAGTGAGGTGCCTACTTAGTATTTGAAACCTGCACAATGTTGTGTTATGGTCTGTTTCTAAAAGAATGCTTAAGATGACCATGTTCCTCCATTTGATCTTATTCATTATTGAGACTAAACTACCACAGCGCCATATATTTTTTGTTCAGTGGAAGTAAAAGAAGCGAAGGGGAAAAAAAAGAAGTCCTGGAAACAAATTCATTTGCAGAATGGTATGTCTGTTTTAAAAATACATAACATAAATATTTAGATGCCAAAGTAGTGTGCTGGGCCTTGATTTGATTAGGAAGATTAAATTCACAAGACCTCTGCACGGCCTCCTGGCCGAGCCCTGAGAGAACAGACAGGGTTAAGCTCATGGGCAACTGATAATCTGCATGTTTGTAACAAAACATCAGAACATGAGGATGGATGGGTTTACGTAATGAAAAACATGACCTATGTAACAATTCTCAAAGCAATTACCAAGTGCTTTACAACAAAACAAGAATTGTTTGTCGTAGCTGTTTTCAAAATGACCATAAAAAGACAGAAGCAAAAAGTCACAGATGAGAGGGAAAAGAGAGATGGTGGTTTGATTCTTGCAAACTTCGTTTTGAGGGCCTGGAGCCAGAAGGACACAACTGGCATTTTGGATGAAAATGAGATTTGAAAAATCTATTTATGGTGTATTTACATGGTGACATTATCAGTGCCAAAAAGATGTTTACAGGAGTTGAACAAAGTTACTCTAAGTCTGTCTTTTTTTTTTTGGTTCTGGCTCTCCTCTAAAATTGGCAAAACGCTGCTAATGCCCCTCTGGCTCCAAGCCCTCGATTTGTTCTTGTTAAGAGAACAAGGAGAACCGGCAGTCAGGACTAACTGCATTTAAACAGGACGAATGCATATTTGGCAACCCTGAATACCAAAAAGTGTAAGTAGAAAAGGGACCACAGTCCTTCTCACAATCCAAAAACATCCCTAAAAACATGGGAAAAATGTATGAAGTGTGTGTTGGCAGCTATGTATTTGTGCTGAAAATATGACGAGCAAATGCCCACATAAACCAGTGATTTATTACAAAGTAACTGAGGAGCTTTCACATATCCGTCTCCGAAGGTAAAAATAAAGTCTGCCTCACTCCATTTTCCGTACCACAGATCTACATGAGTCAAAGATCATTCCTCATCCCAAGGGACCTGGACTGCTTTTTCAAACTTCACTTCAAATGTAGTGAAGTAATTATCTATTTATTATGTCTAGCTTTTAATGGGAAAACGATTGCTTCAGGGTTGAAAAAAGCTTTTTGTCTGATCGTAAGTGAATTACAAGAACATAAAATCAGCCAGTAGTCGTCTGGAGTTGGGTGAATCACCTCTGAACCATGTTAATAACTGAAGCAATTAAGAGCGTTTCACACAGTATTACTGACATCAAATACATTTAAAAGATATTACGGTGGTTTTTGAAATTTGCCACTCAGCACTTTCATTGCTTCAAAGCTATCGCAGCGAGTCAAATATGGCTTTGGCTCTTTTGTTTTATTTTATTTGTACACAATAACTGCAGTATTTCTACTGTGCATGCTTTATTTTGTTCACAATGATGTTTTCTTCATGTTTTCTTCATACAAGCAGCCCTGGGTAAACTGGTTTCTGTACTCTGTGTTTGACTTCTTTAGCTCATACTTCCGACAAGTGTGAAACCAAAAAGCAAGGCGCATAGGGTCGTAGTGCACCTGTCTGTCCATGTTTACTGCTCACAGATAAGGTCAAAGGTCGTCGAGGTCAGCTACTGGGCTTTACAACAGTCAGACCAGCAAGAGCTAATTGCACCCCGACTGTGAGGCCTACCAATTATTTGCAGTCTTCTCTCAAGGAGATGGAGGGGCGGTGTAAGCATTTATGTTATGATTTAGAGCAGGCCAATTTGGGCAATCAAATCATATGAGAGCTAGTCAGGCTCGACAGTTTCACATGCTTGACTCTTGACTAGCATAACACTATACTGCACTTTTTCCCAAAGTCACATGGCAGGAGCGCTGTCTTATTTAGGTTCATAGTAGTTCTGAGTGATTTTTCCAGAAATTAAAGTTTGGAAATCTTAGGGTTTTTTTTTGTTGTTGTTGTTTTAATGCAGCAGAGGAATTACTCTGACCTAGTTAGCGCAAAAGCTCACACCATGCAGGCACTTCTTTAATCTGATATGAAGCAAAATATATTCTGAACAAGTTGCTCCAGAAATGATTTAATCTTGTGATCTAAAGGGCCTGAAAATTGTTAACACCAAGCAGTCAAGTTAAAGGCACTGTACATACCAAGAACTTGTCAGGATCAGCCCCTCCAGCTTGCCCCACAAAGACCCCAGCACCGGCCTCCAGCTCCATCTCATCCGGGGACCTCTCAAAGCGCTTCACCTGAGGCTCCGTGTCACAGTTGAGGTAGAAGGTCACTCTGTCATCCTGCACGGCCATGGAGAAACGAGTCCAGGTGTCCCTCAGCGAAGGCACGAGGAACCTGGCTGCCTCGTACGAATCCTGCGAGTCAGGCTCCGTGTAGTAGAGGATGACATTCTGGTTGCCGCCCTGCACGGCGGAGAGTTTAACGCCCACGTACATGATCTGCTGCGAGGCGTCTGTCACAGAGAAGATGACGCCACCTCTGTCTGAGGTGGGCTTCAGGTTGAAGACCAACGAAAAGTCTCGGTAGAATGGGTTGGGCAGATGGGCGCGTGCCAACTGGCCCGTGTTGGCGCTGGGGCCGAAGACGTAGCCGGGACTGCTGTCGGGCCCAAAGACTTGAGTGATCTCGTCTGGAGGGGGATCCCCAATAAGCTGCAGCAGGGAGACGCCATTCTCATCTAGGGAAGGAAAAAGACAGGAAGTGAGGTCACGAGACACCGCAAGTGTGGGTTTGAAGGGAGGGCTGCATGACAGGGTGTGGTGTTAGACCAGGTTCTATTAGTCTGTTGGAGGGTGACTTGGCATGAATTTGTGTTGGAGGTAAGAACAACTGCCATCACTTGCTTGCTTGGTAGGGAGACGAAAACGTAGTTATAGAAGTAAAAGAGTAAGTGTATAATTGGTCGGTGATCTTTTTTAATTAATGTGAACATCATGATGCATAAACCCATAAATAATATGCACTGAACCTGTCCATAATATAATTCAAATATGAATTTACACATCTCATAGAATGTAAAGAAAGCTATCAAAACTGATACAAAATGCAGCCTCAGCAAAATGCGACCATTTTTGTGAAATTAGCAAAGGGTCTCTACTCAAGGGACCAAATGCAAACATGCCCCTTTATATATCCAGGACAAAAAAAATGGAATGGATCATTAAATCCACCATAAACTTTGACATCCCCAAAAAAGGCAAAGGAGAGGTCATCTCCTGGGACTCTCAAAAGCAGATTGCTTTAGCAGACATTGTAAGGCCTTGTAGTCCAAGGACCAGACCCTTGTGAACCCTCTCCACCCTACACATCCACACTGAAGTGAGGAAGCCTTGACTTGGTAGATGAGGGGAATTCCAAGGCAGACTTTGAATGGTGGGAGTTTTCTGATATTTCTGTGTGTTTCCACAGTGACTATGAAATAAAACAACCAGGTCCACGAGGTCTATTAAGAAGCCTGAGCAATAAAGTAAAAAGACATGATGATAAGTTCAACTCGCTATCTGTTTCAAAACAACTTCAAGCTGAAGTAGGAGCCCCAGTGTGTTGGGAAAAGATTCAAGTCTCATAACTAAATAAAATAAATGAAGTGTTTACAACAGATGTGTCTCAAGAGGTGAAACAAGGTGAAAACAGGCGTGTGCCTGCTGAAACATGTTAATTAAACATGAACTACGAAGAAACAAATGAAGATGAGAGTGAATCAATGACAAAATAATCTCTTTGGTAAAGAGATGCACAAACAGTTCCACCTATTATCATAAGGTAAATCATCTACTTGATAAAACTCATTCTTATTTATTTAAATAACAAAAAATCATGCTCAGCAACTCAAAGCATCATTTCTCTTGGTAAAACTACATAAAAAATAGGATAAAGTCATATCTGCAAATTCCTTACTTGGTTGTCCTCCACTTCTGTGACATCTGCTAAATGTCACTTAGGAAACACAAAGACCAACAGTTGGGTCCCCTGAATATCTTTGCCCATTCTTCCGTCACCCAGGGTGACTCTGCTGGGGTCAGTGCATAATAATTGGAAACAGTTTGGAAATAAAAGGAAGAGCAATATGTACTATCCACATCAAAACAGCCTTGTTTTCAGTATTAATAGTTACAGTATTTGGGGCATTATCACACAAAGCATGAGTAAACTCTTTTTGTTTAACTAAGAGTATGCCTTCCTACTTTGGTCAACAAGAATGTTTGCTCATGTTAAAAAAATCACTGTTTTGGTAAAATACTTGACATTGTTCCTCGTCCTTTGAAGAAGCACTTTGGGTTACCACCTGTTGACTAATGTGCCAGCTCTATTGCTTGGTTCAAAGTCTCCCCACTGCACCGTAAGTGCTGGAGATGAGTGGGGTCCGCAGATGGCTTTTGTTGAGACCTAAAACATATGAGGTATTCAGCTGAACCCAAGGTCTGTTGCCTACTGTAGAGTCATAAACATGAGTTTGTGTATTCTCTGAACTCCCAGAGAACTCCAGCTGCCGTCTAAGAGTAAATCAGAGAGTCAAAGGCAGCAGTGAAAAACAAAAAAACAAACAAACAAAAAAAAATGCTTTCCACTAGAAATGATGTAGTCCCCCTCTGGGCCAAACAGTATCAAATATGTCACCTTGTGGTTGTTTATAGTGTGAGACAGACAAAACTGAGGAACAGTCATCCCTAAGTGGACTGTGTCTTTTGAAATGCACTTATTTAATCATGCACAGATCACAAGAAAATATAAACAAAGCACTGACAGCGGGCATGGAAAACCGAGGAAATCCATTACAGTGTTATTTACAGCTGTCTTGCGATAACTCAAAGAGTACGGAGTAAGTTATACAAATCTGAAGCAGGTCAAAGTCTCAAGCCTGTTATCCAACAATCCAAATACATCTTGTAGGTTTATTTTCGCTGTCAGACAGTATTTTTATTATGGCTTTTGTGGTGTCCCACATTGTTTTACTGTAAAAATGGTGCAATCCTTGTCAATCCCGAAGCCATTTAGTACATAAAAAAAGCTTTATGGGAAAATGTATTTTTAAAAAAACTCAAAATGGGAAAATAAAAAATGCCACACTGGTGATCCTGAAGACAAATCAAAAGGCCAGGGTTAGCTGGATATCTACACCAAATACCGTGTAATTTGAATATGTGTTACAGGAGATGTTTCTGAACTGCAATTACCCTGAGCCAATCAGTTTAATTTTGAAAATGCTGGAATGCAGCGGTGGTGGTGAGACTACATCACTTCCCCAAGTTTTGTCAAAAAGGCAGTCAGCAGGGTCTGAAATACTGGATGTGATACATCCAGTATTTCAATGACGCAGACAATGTAGCCAAAAAGGCAGAACTGTAACTGTCAATCATTTCACAACAAGCACTTTTTATATTTTACAACGCAAACAAGACCTTAACGTAAATAAAGAGACACAATCCAGTTCAACTACAAAATGTTAACCATAATACAACATTAGTACTGGTGTTTTTTGGTACAAGGGAGACTTCCTATTTGAGATCTCCTTGAGGAAGAGAGCAGGTCCTTGACTGTTGCATGGATGACAGTGAACAATAAATTGTCATTTGCACCAGGTCCAACAGATGTTTACTCTGATGAAGTCAGATTGACAAACCCTGAAGGGCTCTCAGTGGGCCTGTGTTCACAAGTCCACACAAGCAACCATGCCCCCTCTCTCCGCTGTCTATGATCTCAATCAGAGGAGTGTTGGAAAAGGCAAAACTTTGGAGTATTTTAATGCTGAAACCCATCATGTGGGAAAACATGCCCCTCTAATATTTTGAGTAAAGTCTCATGCTTTTAGTGCCGTAGCTGAAATGTGCGGTATCTGTGATGTAGAAATATATTCCATTATGGAGCAAGGATGGTGCCTGTCTCTCTCTGCACTGAAAAATAATGATTGCACATTTTGCTCTGAATGGCCACGTTTGTACTTAACACTGGACTCATAGTGAGAAATATGTCATTTGCTTTTCACAAGTTGACCGCTGGCCAAAAAAATGATTTAATATGTGTGTAGATTTAACTTGAAGGTCAGTAATAAAGTGGAATGCACAACTCATCTCCCAAACAGAAATGTGTTGTCCTTCAGGTTGTAGCACTCCTTCAAAGCTCACTTTTTTCTCTCCACCTCACATTTCCCTCTGATACTGTCTGATGCTCTCATATATTAACCAACCATATGGCATATTTCCTATTCCACTGGCAACTTGTGTGCGTGCGTGTGTGTGTGTGTGTGTGTGTGTATGTGCGTGTGTGCGTGTGTGTGTGTTCCCAACATTCCAGCACAAACCCCTTATTAGCGAAACAGCTCACCTATTACTTAAGCTGACCAGATGTGCACTCTCTGGTCTATGTTCAGACTTTACCAATAGACCTAGGCATAGAAAATGAAAATATCACTATCATTCACACTTGGCTCATACAGTATTTGCAAATAGCTAATAGCTTTTAGTTCAACCCACTGAGATCAGCAGATGAATGTGCATTGTCTCAAATTGTCCTGACATGTTAGAAAGGATGTTGATCACAGACAACTATAGTAAACTGACTTCGATCAGATGCAAAAAAAACCCCCCAAAAAAAACAAAACATCTGCATTATTTGATCAATATTGCAGCAATGTGACAAAATTTTGCTGAATTCTTTTTTTTTCCAATTGAACATTGTGCTTGTATCTAGCTTCTATACTAAGTTCAGTACTTCTAGTGATAAACAACCAATATATACATTATCAGCTGGAATAATATACCAACTTTAAAGTAATTTCATTTGATTTCTAATCTGTTCCTAATCTGTGCTCCACTTTAAACTGAAAATGAAAGCTACAGAAATGGAACTGGAAGTAAGGCGGACAATTGGGAGGACAATTTCATTACCAGATCTGCACTGCAGCTGAAAAGGTTTGACCCGCTTTAGCCTTGCAAAGGAATGCTTTTGCCGATGTTTGCTGAATATGCTGGTATTGTCACTAAAAGGCCAGCCAGTCATTCATCCTCAGCGATCAAAAATAGTTGGGTGTACAGAGGGTTCACCATTAGCATTTTAAGAGCAATCTCAATTCAGCCTTTCCAAATAGCCTTTGTCAACCAATGACAGCTTAAACAGTCTTCAAGGCCAATCAGGAGGAGAAAAAGAACTGTTGGTCAATGGAGTGGTGCTGGGTTTATGGTCCTAATTTGTCTTGTCAAGAAGACCATTTACTGATCACGAACTCGAATGCACGGCTTTTCTTTCTTCCATGTGACGTTAGCATTCCAAGGCAGTGCACCAGACTTTGTGTCCCCCTGTTGATAAAGCTGTATATACAATATGAGACCATGTTTTATGATAATAGCTTACTTTGAGGCTCACCGGTGGGGACGACCTTAACTTTTTAAAGTGGGGGAAAGAGATGAGGAAGTGATAGTTGGAGGATCACATTGCAGGATCCCCCTTGTCTTTGGGCACCATAGTATCCAGAGCTCTCCATGGGAAAACATCTGAACATCTGGACAGCCCAGGAAAACTTTGTGGTTCCACCGTCTACACTCCATCACCATTCAAAACATCCCTCAGGGCCTGCTGACAAGGGCAATGATCCCTTCTCCCACATTGCAAAGGACTGGACAGTGGTCTGGGCCTGTTCTTTTGAGTGTCAAAGTTCACTTCTGGACGCATGGAAATTACTATCCCATGATTGTAAAAATGTCTACAGTCCTGGTGCTTTTGCAACATATGTCTTGCCTGAAGCTTGCCGGCACTAGACTGAACTGATTTACAAGTGAAGTAAATTCAATTTGGTCACAAGGGGGTTTGCTTTTGGCTTGATCCTTTTGGCACAAACAGAGAAAAAAAGTAAGTCTCAGAGGTTTCCAGATCGGTGTCTACCTCCTTACAAGGTCAAGAGGAATCAGTTGTGATGCTCATAATGTCAACTTCATGTACTCTGTAGAATTTTGCTTTGCTAGAAAGCTACAAGCTTCTCAGGATGATTTATCAAGGAAGATTTGGATAAATATGTCCACAACACTGATACATGCGGTATGATTGCTTTTTTAATCACTTGTACTTTTGGAGGGGGTTAGAACTGCTATTGTCAATGTTAATTTTCAAAGGTAATGTCATTAAATAACTGAATTTAATGATAACGTAGACATGGTTAAATTCCTTCTTCCTAGGTCAAATATACAGCTTCAACTGACTCTGGGACTTCTACCCTTCTGAATTATTTAAGCATGGCTCCACTGCTAAGCTGCATACTAAACTTTATCCATGATATTTTGAATAGCAAAGCACATATTAACACTGTCAATAGGATGATATAATGATACTGTAGTCAGTGTTTTGCTTAAAGGGTATTTTGTCAAATTCAAGGCAGGTCTCAAGACATTAAAGATATCAGTCAAACAAAATTACCCCGATGATGCAGAATGAGACATCAAACTAAACCCACATCACTATCCAGGAAGCAGATTTCATAAGCTATAACTCTCAAACTACAAAAAGAAAGACAGGTCTACTGCAAGCTGTGCCATTTTACTCTTTGGGGAGGAGTAATATGATACTGTTCAAGCTGTCTACTATCTCTACAGCACTGGAGCTGTTCCACAATGCAAAGTGGAAGCAAAGGACTTTTGGGTTGGCAAGCAAACTACAACAAAGTTCATAGATGTTTTTTCTTTAGAAGAATAAACATGAGAGGAAAATGGTAATTATGATATTCTAGCAACTACTGGGGAAATGCTTCCAAACAGGCCAAGAGGGACCGCAGAGATGATCTGTTTCAAAAACTTCTAAAGATGGACATAGATGGCCATTCCCCAGCTTTAAACATCCCAGTGTTTCTTATATTATGTTTAGCAAAACTGCCTCATAAGTTCTTGTTTTTACCACTGCAACAGAGACCAGAGGGGGCAGTGAGTTTTTGGCAGCGAAGTATTCAAACTGCACTGTGCCCATAATTGGAACCCTCCTGAGGGCCAACTCAGGAATCAGAATGATTCCCTGGCAAACTGCATGCAGGAGGACTGCTGCCAGCTTCGGGCCTTCCTGTCATGAGATACAATATCAATCTCCACTCAGCAGAACCACGATGCTGCTAATCAGTGTCAGACCTCCAACAGTACAACCCCCTAGGGATTACAAGCCACAAAGCACAGACTTAACATATACAGATCTTGTTCAGATACCACCAAAAGATATTTCCAACAGAAAAACAAGCTTCTTGTCTGTTGGGACCACCAAATAAGTCCACGCAGAGACAGATTTCATTTCATTACAATTAATTCAATAAATAGCCTAATTTGACAGAAGGTAATGGAACTTTGTGTTTAATGGTCGTCCATTTAAGAACTGACCTAAATAACTTGTAGTTGACCTTCAGACCCTGATATCTACGGCAGCTCATCTTTTGAGAAAGAGACTGGTAACCATGGCAAAAAACATAATTAAAAGACCTAATGTGCCTTAACAATCATCTGTCATACAAATGGGGCACCCCCACTGTAGAAATGATAGCATCTGACAGATTTCTTACAAAGCACTCATGAACAAACCAATATCTCTGCAATCTTCCCACAGGCATACACACTTCTATAGACTATATTCATATATTGCAGTGCATAAACCCTTCCATTGTATTCTTGCCTCATGAGAAACTAAAGGAAGCTACATGTCATCAACCCCTAGTGAGCATCAACCAGAAAATTCCGGCTCAAAATAATGAAAGGGATGATGAGAAATTCTTCCACGGCAGGCCATTGTCAAATGATGGAGTGGGGTGCTGTTAAGGTCCAGAGCAAAGGGCTGGGTAGAGATAGGGTGCCCTCCTCCCACACATGAAGCCAGCGGAACTTCAGATAGTGAAAAGTGCCTGATATGGTTTCCGCAACCCTGCACAGGCACTCTGATCGGTGAATTTGGGAGAGTGGAGGATGTGTGTGTACCTCTGGTGAGGGGGTAGTAGAAAATAATGTCAGATAAGGTTACGAAGCTAATAAACACTGGCGAAACAGGCATTTTTGGCTTTAGGGCAGACCATTACAGGGCTGTGTGACACATTATCTCGGCTATTCAAGTGTGACCTCATTCAACTGAGGGCCAAAGCCCACCAACCCGTTACCACCGTTAACAATTTACCACCTCAAACACAGAGCTGCTCAGTGGACATAAAGTTTAAACCTGATGTCTCACTTCATAAAGGCATTACGTTTTGCCTTTTCCCCACTAATGGGAACCATATGAAATTAGGTAAGGAATAATCAACTTCTAAATCACTCGGAAGAAATTTAGGAACTCTCAACATATTGAGAGAGACCTCACAGAGAGGGTAGTAACCCAATAATTAGTTAATAAGTTACATCAAGTCTATTTCATTACAAGCTGTGCATTTCACTTCAACCATCAATCTATAGTGCAGTGCCATCTCTGGTTTCTTAGGAGGGATGTATTTGAATGAGTGATGCCAGATGGGCTTGACTGAGGTGGCTTTCTGTCTAGCCAAGAATGATTTACAGGGACTGAAAGCAGAGACCTCTTACACCTTGCGGTTATTCTTACGAGCAATACCAAGCAAGACATACCTCACTAAAGAACCACCCATTGGAGCACCTATAAATACTGCCTAGGGGCTTTAACATGGTAATAGGAACAGTCTTCAATGTTGGGTGAACTTAGGGTTTATTTGGAATATCAGAGTTGCACTTGCTAGCAACCCCCACATATTTCTTGGTCTTTTTAGGCGTTCCCTTGCATACTTCTGAGTAGTTAAAGATTGAATTACACCTGGGCCAGACAATGTGAAAATATGGTATGTCTCTGCATTTCTGAGGTTTGCACAAAGGGAAGTAAAAGTGTAAGTAAAAGTCCATTTAGTAGACTTTTTTGGGTAAACATAAGTAGACTTAACTGTGCTTAACTGACAAGAAAAGAACAAACAAATAAACAAACAAACAAAAAAGTTCTGGTATACAAAGCAGGTAAAAACAAATAAGAAGTATTTGGACACAGACCTGTCACTTAGTGCTAGAAGCACAGACATCGTGTCTACTCAAGCCTGTCAATGAGGCAAGTTGTCAAAGAGATAGCAGAGCTGTAAAAAGACAGAGCCTCAAACTCCCAGTGATATGACTTGAGAGTGCAGTACAGGACACAGAAAGAAAACCCCAGGAGCAGGGATTAGACTGTCCAGCAGCACTGCCCTGAGCTACAATTTTGCCACAAACAGATTCTCTAACAAATGGACGCTCACCACTAGAAGGGAATGTGAAAGTCTTTTCGCCACTGATCATATTTAGTCACTTGCAGGCATTCTACTTGCCAGCTGAAGTGCTGGAGGGGATATTCAAGTGCACACCGGTCCTAGTAAACAAATCTGAATGCATACAGTTTGCACTGATCTGCTGAGCTATCTGCACGTCTGGATTGAGACAGCACTGTTCCAAAAGTTAATTTCATCCCCTCAGGTTATCTTTATATTTATTTGGCAGCTATAGTGTGATTGTCTCCTTTCATCTAACCATTCATCCATTAACTACTATTTAATTACTAGTTCACTGGAACTTTTTATAACTTGCTACTATAACACTGCTACTCAAAAATGTTCAGGCTATTCTTTCAAACAACATATTAACTGTACTTTGTTTCAGCATTTGACAGGTAAATACCATAGGCATTAAAGTTCTTAATATCTAAAGGTATGTTTGAAGTAGAAATCACAATTGGCAAGTTAATGGTAACAAACTGTAAGACAATTTCGTATTATGCACATCACTTTAAAATACTTCAGATCGGCTAGAAATAAGTATATCAATCATTTTTTCAACCTTTGAAGTTAAAATCTGTCACCTCAGTGCAGTAGCTTCTTATGGTTATATTATAAATCCTCAGCCAACACCAATGTGCAGACTGACACCCCAAAGCAAACCACTGATGCAAACACAATTACTTCCCATGCACTCTATGTAACATGACTTCCTAACCTGTTCATTGACAGAGAGACAAATGCATATCAAGCTGCCTGCAAGCCACTGTCAAAAGAAACATGCAAATTCCCATACCTACTGTAAGTATCCATTACATGCACAAACAGTTTATAGTAGCTGGGTTTTCATCCAGCTATTCTTAAGCAAATTGTGGTGTAGTAAAGACTCATCAAAAACAGGACAATTTAGTAAAATGTCCTGTTTTCCCCAAAAGTATCCAAAAAAAGCTTAAGATAGAAGTGTTTTTGTCATTTAAGAAATTATGTGACAAATAGCTGTATAAATAAACATAAGTAATGACATACTATGAACACTTATTTTTCACAGAGATGTTCTTTTTTCTGATGTAGCTACATTCTACAGACAAGAAACCTATTTTTGTGGAAATACATCTAAATTCCTTTTCAATTTGTGACAATTCATAAGTCGAAACTTGCTTGATGGCTGGCAAAAAAACTGCAGCTATTTTTGGATCTACACACCTAATTTGTCTAAACTTTTAATTAATTCAACTCATATAAATATTATAAGCTACCTGTCTAAAGACGAAGAGAAGAGAATAGGAAAACCCATGGGGAAAATCCATGTGCCTACTTAAGCTGATTACACTTGATCTGATTAGTTTCGATCATTTCAAGAGTAAGCTGCTCCCCTTCCAACATACAATGTTATGCTTAAACAGGCTGAGAAAAAATGTCATGAAATATTATTTTATTGGTTTGGGGTGCTTTATACATATTCAAAAGAAAACTCTCTTAGTTTGTCAGGTAATGGAGTATGACATCAGCTATCTACTGTATGTGTGTATGTGTGTGTGCCTGCGTGCATGTGTGCACACACATGCACGCATGTGTGTCAGTGTTACAATGACCTCCAAGTAACGAGTCACATGCCAACCAAAGGACAAGGGGAAACACAGACATGCAACAGGTTTAGACAGTAGTATAATTAATGGTGGTACCATGCTTGTTAGGTTTTAGCTCACACTTCCCTTTGCAAACACGAGCAGTAAAATTGCAGCATGCTGATTTGTCTTCCAACTCGTCTTGCTGTGCAGGGGAACCAACATGTAGTTAATAGCACTGACACCTTGTGCTATGTGGGATAAATGTCAAGGTATTGGGTGGCAAAATCAGACAAACTGGGGAGTGGGGATTTTTCAAAGTGGCTCAAAATGAATTCCAAAGCTGGGATCCATTCTAACCAGTGATTACCTTTCTGGTTGCTAACTGATAAGCACTGATACCCATCATCCTCCTCGTCTGGCAGAGTGTGGCACTCCACAGGGAGGTGGCCCGTATCCAGGAGTGTCCAGCAACTGTCCTGCAAGACTTCGCAGAAACTCCGGCAAGGCAAGACCGGCGGCAGGCCTGGAGAGCCACACTTTGGAAGCAGGAGCAGGCAGAAAAACCACTCCAAGCTATGGTGGCAATGTGACCTTAAAAGCCATGCCCATTTACTCAAGAGTGCTTGAACCTCCTCCACACTACTTTGGTTGAGGTAATTGGGCACAACAAAGCTTTCCCCAGCCATGGAGGAGCAGAAAGGAAGAGCTCTATCTATGACCAAGCAGTGTGGAGACTCTACAGCCACTGCTGGTTTAGCTGCTTCTGTTTGGCTTTCAGCTGATGCCTGACTAGCTACAACTCTTTGTTTACCTAGCATTACTTGACTACGTACTTGATCAGTTACTGATGTTTGTGTAGTGCCTGAGATGTGATCAGTTAAAAACATTTGGCTTGTTGCCACTGTCTCGCTAGTTGGTGATGCTTTGCCGAGCCCTGAAGACTGGGTAGCTATTGGTGTTGAGGTAGTAACTGGTATCTTGCCAACTGTTTGTTGTTGACTTATTAACAGTTTTTGGGTAGTAACTGGTACTTGGATCGTAGGTACTTTGCTACCCACTGATGCTAGGTGAGTCAGTAAGACTTGGCTAGGCAAAAGTTCCTTAGTGGCTGGTGACTGGCTAGTTGGTAGCTGAATGGCTTTTTCCACTTGGGCTTCCTTAGGTGTCTGGATAGTAGTCAGAGAGTTGTTGTCTACAAATGGGGTTAGTAAATCACCTGAGACAGCGTATTCATAAGAATGTTCTGTTAAGTTTAAAACACCGGCATTCCAACTAGAGCTGTTTTTACTTTTTTTATCTCTACTAGTACTGCTGGAGGTTTCAAGAGAAACATTTAGAATTTGCTCTGATTGACTGTCTACAGTGCTACCGGGAGTAGGACCATCATCTGTTCTGTTGCAAATAACCAAAGCACTCTCATCACACTTCAGTTTTGGTAATGTTTGTGCAAGTAAACGGCCTTTACTCTCCATCAACCTTCTATGGTCATTAGGCATTACTTCCCCCTGTTGGCTTTCACCTGAAAACAAATCTGATTCAAATCCAGATCCCATGCTGGATCCAGCTCCTGAAGCAAATCCAGAGCCAGACCAAGGACCTGAACCAGAGTCTGCTTCAAATTCAGACCCAAGCTCAGACCCAGATCCTGGCAAATTCTCCTCCCCTGAAAACTTCAAGTGATCAGATCCTTCAGAACCCATACCCTCTAGTGAAGATGCACCATTACTAGGTTCACCTGTGCGTGATGAAATCCTATCCATGCCTTTTCCTGATGCACGTTCATTCTCCAGTTGTGGCATAGGTGTTACAGAGGTCAGCAGAGGTGCCGCTGTCGTCTGATCCAAAGTCTGTACAAACTTGTGGATCCCATTTGCCACATTGATGATCTCCTCTCCAACCGCTTTAATGTTATCTGACTGTTGGTCTCCACTACCCGCCAGACTGCCAGACCCCTCATGGTCCAGTGCTGGGGCCAAAGTTGTGGTGTCAGTCCAAGACCAGAACCAAGCATCAGAATGGCCCACCCACAGGACCAACAAAAACAAAATCCAAAGCCAGATCTTCAGCTTAGACATCCTTTCAACTCTGAAGCACATCCACCCACTTGATTAAGCTGCCAGAGTGAACTGTGACATGCTCACACTGCTACTTCACTCCTCACATATGCTCTCCTCCAGCTGAACTGACTCCCCCACACACACTCTACCAGGCACAGAGGAAAAGTGAAGAGGAGTGCCCCATTCAAAAGAATGAGAGGGGAGGCACAGTCCCTATTGGCTGCCCTGGTAATATTTCTTCTCCCAACTCCTCCTTCCTCCTCCTCCTCCCTTTGTCACAGCAGTGAAAAGGGGTCTCTCCTGCTGACTGATACCTTTAGAACTACGGCAGCCTTGCCTTTCAATGTAAAACATTGGTGCTTTCAATGTTTTACAGAGAGGGGCAATTTGTTCCTCTTGACTTGTTCTCTTTGTTCAAACATGATAATAAGAAACTATAGATTTGTCTTAAAAAAAAGCAAACTGAAACTAATGTGGAGGCATGAGCACAGAAAATTGTGAGAACATTAAGTTGTGGTAATGTGATCTGTGCATTTCTATAGGGTTTTACAACAAGAAGAATTTAATGCTATTCTGTGTGTTGAGGGTTTGAAATTTGAGTAGCTAGGCTGACTTCCACATGACAAATGTTAGGAAGGTAGGAAGGAAGGCCCTTTGGGTAAAAATATTACAACCAATTGATTGTCCAAAAATGTTTCCTATGATTTGTTTAATTTGATTAGTAATCCTCAATGGTTCATTTCAGTCGATCAGTGGTTTGGGAACCCAAGACTCCCTAAAAATAAAACATTGTTTAACTTTGCTGTTGTGAAATTCAATATATTCCAGCCAGTCAACACAATACTTCTATCTAGACAGGTGCTTATGAGCAAATTCCTCAACTAGCACCACCTTGGGCATACCTTCAACCTGCGGTCCCTGCATAAATCCTTAACTTCTGCTGTATATGGTGCAATTAATTTTCCACCCAGTTTAGCCCCCCACTTTCAGTGCTCTTTACTATGTTACTATTCTTGTCCAGACTGGTTTGCCATACTGCCTATAGGAGCAGTTGACAGAGACCCTCGACATCTGCTAATGGGAGCTTAGTGATAAAAGGGAGAGGACTTTTGAGCAAGTGTTCCTCTAATAGCACCAGGTTTTAAAAGAAAGAGAGGCATTTTGTGCATGCTCACTCACTTGTTGATAGAGAGGAACTCGTCGGTGCACAGCACGCTGTCACCCCTATATAGTTTTCATGTTTATTTAGTGAAGCAGAGATGTCTTGACACAAGCTTGACAACTTTATCCTTTGGTTTGATGGGCTCTCCATCGTGGCTTTGGGTCACTGATGATCTGACGGACCCTTTTCTGCAATATTCTGCGTTTGTTTGGTCTTAAGTGGGGGAAAGTGATAAACATCAGGCCACGATTTTTGAATTCAAGATCAGAAAAAAACCTGTGTGTCAGTTACAGGGCTTATACTGATACAAATTGAGGCAAATCATTTTCAACTCAAACATTAAAGAGGGACACAGGATGGTGCAAATGGTTTGAAAACTTGTAAAAATGTAATAGCTCTTTTAAAAAAAAGTGAGTAAATATATTAACTGTGACTTCTGAAAAAAATAGCCTAGTCATTTATCAGAAGACTAGGCTATTTTGGCTTTTATCGCTGAGCAAAATTATAATGAAAGGAAAATACTGTAATATATTTAGACGTAAAAAAAAATAGGTCATTGAAATCCTTAAGGGCAAATGATGACTGAGCTACTTGTGAATGTTTATTGTTGGTGCCTGTCTGGGTTTTAATAAAAAGAACCCATTGAAGTCATATGTTGAAGAAACAGCTGGCCTGCCCATGAAAAATAACTGATAAAAGATACTGAGTTAAGCATGGCTGTCAGACCTAAGTTCAATGACCCACACACAAGAGGCAGGCTGCAGCATACCTGTATAGATGGATTCTGTTATCCTTTAGGGCAAGACAGAGTTAACTCTCTTAAACAAGCAATTGTTCACCTTAAAACTGTCAAAAGGAGACAATTTAATTGCTATCACAAGGTCCTTGAGAGAAAAGCAGAATGACAGCCACTTCCTGTGAGAAAGTGGCTCATTTGGACAGACATGTTGTGTAAAACATAAGGGATTTCTTTTTTTTTTTTTGGTGGGGGTGGAATCAAAATAAAGCTGCTGCTATTGTAGGATATTTTACATTGTCTACATGTCATCATCAACTGTAGGAGATTCTAAACAACTTTTTCCAACTACTCCCTTTTTGGTAAAAGCTAAACCAGAATAAACATGATGTTTATGATTCAGACTGGGTTAGTAAGGATTAGGGTAATAAACTCTGTCTGACGTTAGATAATGATTACCTTTGGACAACAAAAAAGAAACCTAATGGATTCTTGGTGTGGCTTGGTTTCCTTGAGAAAGAAGCAAGTGATGCATAGTAGGTTAGGATGTTGGCATACCGTCATTATAGTGCTCATTGTTACACTGTTACAGAGGAAATTAGTAAGCTGCTCCCAAGGGTGCTTCAAAACCCAAATGATGGTGAGCACTGTAACACAGTGAAGCAGAATGTCATGATGGTAATACATTTCTGGTTGAGTGCTCTTGTTTAATTTTTTAAGCAAGTGGTAGATTCCTTTCCATACAACTCCTCCTTGCTGTCCACAGCCAGACACATCCTTCCCTCTACTTCCATCTCCATCTCCTGTGGGGAGTCCCATTAGCATGCTCTCCTTTCTTTGCATTGTTCCTTTGTTCTTACACCAGACATCAGAACTGTAATACACACAACATCCTGACAGGCAGGAGAAAATGTCTGTAAAACACTTTTATCAAATAAGCAATGGACACTATCATCTGGGAAAATCAACCAAAGAGTCATTATTCAAATAATGACAGTGAATTAGACAAAGCCTGGGGGGTGCAATTCCAACATAAGAGGCAATTCAGTTCATAAGAGTCAATTCAGAGTGTGAGAGGCCTTATAGATGCAGGGAAAGATGGGAATATTGTTGAGGAAACTTGGGTGGCCTGGAATATCCCTGAGTTGTTGCGTGTGCTCTTGTCACCTTGTCAAGAGTCTCCTGAGAACCAGGAAACGATCTGCTTATTTATGGAAACACCTGACAAGGAAAAGACAAAATTGCACTTAATGAAGGTAGTGCATTGGCGTTTTTAGAGTGACACCGTCTGAGTTTTTCAACACAGGAAATCTGAGGAGATCATGATGTGAACACACCTTGAACCTCGCCGAAAGTACGTGACTCTCTTTTCAACATCCCTTTCATGTCTGCTACGGCCTTTTCAGAGTACAGACCCATAAAGACAACACAGAGAGAAAATGTCCTGTTTTCAAGAGTGGTGTTTTCATTTAGAACAGGTAATTACAGTAAGGATGCAAGAGCAGCAAGCTTGGGAATACATCAAATATTCACTACCACTGCTGGTGGTGGATATTTTGAAGGGTACAACTGACTTTGAAAGAGCTGTGCAAATAATCATATCTTGGTGGGACTGACTAATAGAACTTTTGTCAGCATTAGTGCAGAAACCAAAAATAGCTGAAAACCAGTTATAAATTAAATGAATTCTGCTAACAATGCTCAAAGGTCATCATAACACAGTTAATAATCCACTGTTAATAATCCTATGCCCCTATGGCCAATAACTGACAGAGAAGCTCTCATGTGACACATAACCAAATGAATAACAAATAACAATTAGCCAAATGAATCATAGACCTATTGGACCAAACTTAGCAATAGTTGCTGAGCATATCTTCCTTGGATTGAGGCCATAATCCATGAAAACTAGGGTTGTCAGAAGGTATTAGAGGATCAGTGTGGTAAAGATAAGCTTGATATTTATTGATGAGATATAGTGCAATGGACGTCATTAGCTTGACATCTTGCATGCAAGAATGTACAAGTCCCTGAAGAGGATGGCCTGGTCATTAACAAACAATAGCTACTTGCTAGGCGTTGCTGATTTGTAAGGATATGGAAGAGAGACAATACAAGCTGCATTACACCTTAGAGTGAAATGGCAGCTTTTGTGAATAACACATATCTAACATGTTCAAAATCTGCTCAAGCAGTTCAGAGCAAGGTTAAGGGACAGTTATTTAATACTGAATGCATACTGGCACTCTTTGCACTGTATGTGTGGTCTTGCTGTCTTTATCCATTGTGTCAGGATGTCTTATGTGTTACTATGTAACTTGGTCAATGTGTCAGTGCACCCATATCACCAATACAAATTCCTGTATGTTAACTGTACTTTGCAAATGGAGTGATTTGTATTCTGAAGAAGGCTCTTGTGTGGCAAAAGCAATGCCTATCTCTATGTGTGGGTGTGAGACCTTCCCCCAACGTGCAACCAGGCCACCCACTGTCAAACGGCTGTCCGCTGACAGAGGACCCTCCTCTCAGCAGGGATCCCTACCTACTCGTTTAAGGGAGCAACTGGGCACACAAGCACTTTGTGACAGTCACACAAGGGCATATTCAAGGTTTGTCTAAATTGTTGTTACAGGCACAGTTTAAGAAACTTAAAATTCAATGTGATCATCTTAAAAATCCAACAAGGGACCATTCAGAAGTCATCTTTCTCATGGAATAATTTAATAAACCCTTGGCCCTGGGGTCTGTTACCGTGGGATCAGACTATGAAAGTCCTTTTTTTAAACCAATGTTTTCCCTGATTTCAGACCCCTGAGATATTGTTCAGTGGAGCCCCAAATAAATTTCATTCTATATCATCTCTGTGTCTTGAGATGTTAAAGCAGGCCATGAACTGAAATTCCAGGCTTCCCTGGTGTCTGTCTTAACAATACACAAACAATAGCTTGAAACCTAAGACCAGGAATGAGTGTGAGGGCTGCAGTCACCAATGGGAGGATGAATGGTCTGCCTAATTACAACACCAACAAAACCTGGCAAACATAATCCAAGAGGGGCCTGGGGCGTCTAATTATCTGTCGCTGAACAGCAGAACTTTCTGCCAAACTGACTGTCACTCAGATATCAACTTACACAGTATCAATTCCACTGATGCTAAATATAGCTTTTGTAAATAATTCAATGGTATTACGGTATACATCTGCTGCATAAGATCCTATATTGTGCGTATTCCAAAGTGGTAAAATTTCCAATGCAGTGCAAATGTGAATTACAAGTAAACCATAACTCAAAAATAGAGTAAGTTTATGTTATTTCACCAGAGCTGACTTGGATCATACAGTATTTATAAATGATTCTTAGCATTGCTCCAAGAAAATAAGGCAAACACCAAAAACTTTTTGTGGTTCCTGTTTGACCTAAGTGTGGAGCATCTACACTAATCTTCATGCAAACATGTAAGAGGCAGCTGTGGTTTAATTACTTCTCAAAACATCTAAAATATACATTTAAAGTTGTACTTCTGCATCAGTCAAACAAAAACCGTGCAGCTGCAAAGGGCTCTGCTGTGTGGCGATCCAGACGCCGTGTCTTTTTGACCTGGGCGAGCATAACTGCTGGACAAACAGAAAAGGCACGGAAATAGATGCATGTTAAAAGACAGATTGACAATAGAAAAACGTGAAGGGGGGATTTTTAGTAACCCTTCAAACAGCTAGGGGGGCTTTTGGCAGCCCTCCTGCACCCTCCCTGATGTTATTCCAGCAAGTGAGGGTCGCTGACCTCTCGCTGCGAGTCACAGTATAGTCCCCGTCTCAGTAGATAAACAAGCATTAAGCTCCAACCACTCAAGGATTGGAAGGTTTAAATGACGCACCCAAACTGAGACACCCATAGACACTCTGGGTGCACACACTGTACACTGACCCACATATGGCTGAAATGGTTGAAACACACCATCTCTCAAACTGTGCTGCAGCATGTCACAGTTGAGCAGCAGTGTAAACAACAGTGAGACACAAACAGATGGTTTAAACTCTTGCACGTATAAATGTATGCACACAAACACACACGCACACAGACACACACACACACAGAGACTGCTGCAGTCATACAGCATGTCACAGTTGAGCAGCAGTGTAAACATATCTCAATTCGAATCGACCACAGAAGAGAAACACATGAGGAAATGCTTGTAATACCACGATCGGATGTTGCTGTCTCTCTCTCACTCTCTCTCTTTCTCCCTATCTCTCTTTCTCTTTCTCTCTCTTTCTCCCTCTCTGCATGCTGCATGTTCCTGTGGCCAAAAAAGCAAACTGCTCGCTTGAATGACCCTGTATCCCTGGGCAACAGGTTGCAGCTGAATGGTGACTCCCAGAGGAGTTAAACCAACATCGACTTTTGATGGTTTTGGTGCAAATGTGAAACCTGTGAAAACAAAACGCGTTCCAATTTCCTATGCGATGCTTTAAGTGTTACCTTGAGAACCATGTCAGCACGCTGCTAAAAGATTCTACAGGGTGCACGTCAATGAGGTGGGCTACAAATATTTTTGCTG
>OMKZ01042154.1:18445-49173 GCA_900302535.1 Neoniphon sammara | reverse complement strand
CTTTCAGCAAGGCACCTGACACTCCACAAACTGAAAGTGTGCAGGCACAAACCTCTCATGCAGGATGAGTATGCAGAACTATGCAGAAAAGATCAGGGTAACTAAACAAATTTCTTGTCCCAAGCTAATGAAGATGAATTCTATTCTATTCTATTCTATTCTACTCTATTCTATTCTATTCTATTCTATTCTATTCTATTCTATTCTATTCTATTTGGAGGCAGGGTGACAATGGAATAAATGAATCCTAGAGCATTTACTGTCTAGGTGCAAAGAATAACACCTGGCTAAGAGCGTGCAGTGTGAACAGAACTTTAGCACCGTTTTCACAGGTTGCCAGACCTGACTCAGCAGCCCATTCCAACCCCCACTGCCATTACTAGAGCACACCTGAGCTGAGGAATGATGTCTCCTCCCATCCCAGTGATGGGTGTGTGGCTGCCAGACGCAGAGACAGAAGCATATGTCGCTGATACGGCTGTTCCAAATGTGTGAGGAGCCCAGGGTAGGAGTGCTTGGTACCAAGACCAGATGGTTCATCTAAATCTGTGTCTTCGTGAGCAGGGGGGGAAAGAGGAAAAAACAAGTGGTCCTGCCCTCTGCCACCCACCAGCTAAAGGCCAAGGGTCCAAATGTTCCATTTTGGAAATAGCCACTGCCCATTTTCAAGTTTTAGAAACAATGGCGGAAAATAAGTGTTTGCATATAATCAGAGCCAAATTAGGGGAAATTTTGAAATGGAGGTGGTTCTGAGATCCTGCTGACATCACCCTACAGATGACTTGGAACTGATCCAAAATCAAATGCTCAAAATTGCATCATTTGGCCCAAATTGCAGCAACTTGGTGGAAAACTTGAACTCACCCAACTGATGTCTCATCATATTAGTTGAGAACCAGTCAGGAACCACTTGTGGCATGTGGGAATCAATTTTGAGTTTTACACTGCACCTCACTCAATAAGCAAAAACAGTAAACTTGTGTGGCCATTTACTGAAGGGCCATCCTTGCATTTATTCCTCAGCCCTATAACTTTGTCAGAAGAGTAGGGGAGGGGATGCAAATGCTAAAGTCTTGCTTTGTGGAATAATGCATTCTCTGAGGGCTTTCGCCTGGTCGAGCCAGTTGGCCTGATTTAATTAGAGAGCAGAGGAAGTTGTCTGAGTGAGCGTCCAGGGAGTGACCGGCCTCCCTGTTATCTCCCGGGCTTCTTAATCCCTTTGCCACAGGGATGGCTGAGGGCTGCAATACTGGTAAAGCAAAATGTTCGCTGTTTGCCAAATAGTTGTTTTCTATCTGTCTCTTAGGATTACTGACGTTTGAGATGGCCTCAATCATAGCAAAAGATAGAAACAGTACTTTTATCACATGATTTGCTCAGTCGTCTTGGAAACAGTATGGTTTGAGTTTAATCAGAAGTAAAATCAGAAGTAATTTTATAATCCCCTTGACTACCCTACCCTACCCTACCCTACATTTTGGTTGTATTTTGACAAGTCTTTGCATATGAGCTGCAATGTTCAATTGACTACAGTTTGCCAGTGACCAAGTGACTGTATTGAAAACCAAAACCAGTGTTAATTTAGTCCTGTTCACTTGTCTTTGAATTTCTTGTTTAGTTTGCACCATGTAGTATATCTACACAGTCTATCCTTGGTCTTTTTTCAGTCTAATCTCGTCCATTAAGTGAAAACCCTATTGCGTTTTATTTGCTGCATCTGAAATGAGCTCGGTTCCCTCACCTTAACTGAGCTCCATAGCTAACTCCTAACTAACTGCAGTATATGGTGAGAGTATATCGATCTTCTCTGCTGACTCTGAGTGGTGATACACTTGCACGCACACAGGTGGACGCTGACCTTGTAACACACAGATGAGGCAGTCCCCAGAGCTTCCACAGGATTGCTCAGCACCAGTTGCCCTTGTTGTCAAAACCATTCAACAACATCAATGCTGTGTTGTGCAGATGAGGTACTGCTCAGAGGCAGCGCCATCATGCAGGGCTGGAAGGTCACCTTCAGTTTGTAATCTGTTACAAATAACAGATTACCTGCTAAACACTATACTGATATTGAAACTTAGTGATATATTGTAATTATTTTCAGTAACTTTTGTGTTAATTCGCCACCAAAATCTGCAGAATATTAGTAAAAGGTTGATTCATGAGTCATTAGTTAATTTAAATGATAATTTTAGTGAATGAGTGGAACCAAAATTGAATCAAAATTTCAGATTGATTCAGTGTCTGTGGTTAGACATTGCTCTGTACAGTTCTAAGCAAACTGAAGTGCTAACACAAAGAAAGTTTAGTCAAAACAAAGACAGTTGTTGCCTGCCTTCCATGGCAGTGACTTCAATGCTGGTTGAAAACTCTCCAGATAACAGGCTTAATAGACCATGGTCGTTGCAAACTCGCACATTTTTAAAATTCCTCGTTTATTTTGAGGTAAGCCTCATGTTAATTCCAGGTATAAACATGGGACATTTATGACAGCTACATTTCTTTCTGTCTTAATTTGTATGTGACTACATGCAGAATTAATACAAAGATTACACATTTTGTAGTGGCATTACTTTTCAATGTATTTTGACTTTCCATTAAGTGAAAATGCTATTGTGTTTTATTTGCTACATCTGAAATGAGCTCCAACATGCCCCCGCATTCTCCATTATTTAGTTCCCTCACCTTAACTGAGCTCTGTAGCTAACTCCCAACTAACTGCAGTATATGGTGAGAGTATATCGATCTTCTCTGCTGACTCTGAGTGGTGATACACATGCGTGCACACAGGTATAGCCAGTAGGTGATTTGAGGGGGGATGAGGGGGATGCCATCCTGCTTGTGAGCAAAATGACCGAAATGCATCCCCCTTAACCTGCCATATCCCCTCTCCATCCTCTAGTAGCGGAGACAGTGCAGGGGCAGAGGGGTTGTTTAGCTGAATGTTAGTCTAGTCTACCTGACTCATTGATCCTTTATCTGCCTGATATTTGTACAACCAGCCAAGGCTCCTAAATATCAGTAGCCTCTGTGCTGTTTATTGATAAATCCATGGCACTGTCCATGATACTGAAATAGCAAACAGATTTGTAATTGCGCCTTTTTCCCTCAGTCCCGCCCTTCTGTCAGTTTCGGCTTAGAGCTATAATATTCTTTAAACTATATACTATGAATACTCAATTCTATACTATATTGTAGCCTATATACTGTTTACAGTAGTGTGTCACCTTCGAGATATCTCGCACATACAAGAAAATATCGTGTACATATGAGATAAACATTTTTTTGGCTGACATTGGCTGACATTGGGCTACAGTTGTAGTTTGAACGCTAATGTGTCCCAGTGTGTCTGTGACAACACAGCAGAGGACCCCCTAGTTGCTTGGTGGAAGAATAGAGCATAAACTGTTGGCATGAGATTTAAATTTGAATGAAGTTTGTTTTTTCAGTGAAATTGGGAAATCCAAAATATAGAGAAGTTAGACACAAGCAAATGAGTGGGGGATCGTGTGACAACATGGTGTAAAGCAGTAAGGAGGAAGAACGGATGGGCACAGAGGAATCAAAGTAAGAAAAGGAAAGAAAAAAGTAGTTCTGACGGTTCTTTGATTGATCACAAATCCGATCACAAGTGGTCGCTGGAGAGGCATTTGAGACGCATGATAACACCAGGTCTGAACAGTGATCTGTCTCAGCTGTTCACTTGTGATTCAATCACCTGAGGTGGAAGTTAAAACCAAGTCTGAGCAGGGTCAATGGTGCGAAAGCAATACTATATGATCTGTTCTATTCATTGACCAGCTCAGTGCCACTGTATGGGATAGCAGCTGAATCGGCATGTTTCGTTCGGACTGAACGGTCAGGTGCTATATCAGACTCAATGAATCGTTGAGGTGGTGAGGCAGTAACTTTTGGTCAAAAGACACGGGACAGATGTCTGCTGAATCAGGCAGATTCTACCCTGCCAACATGCTGCATTTACACAGCTGTTAAAATAATCAAGTTAAAAGAATCAGTCTTGCCCCACTACAGAATATGCATTTAAATGATTTAAAGCATAACTCCAATCATGCATTTTGATGCCACCTTGGCAATGTTTGCTTACTCTTTGCCTGCTGGCCGCAGCTGCCTGTCCACATTGATCACTTTGTAAAGAAATGCAAAATAAAGAGTAAATATTTTCAGATTATCGATGACCTGAAAATTACAGAGTAACCGTCCATGTATTGGAAAAAATATCCTTTGGGTCCTTGTGGGGTAGATTTTTGTAGCGTGCAATGTCCCTATAGAACTGTAATGGAGAACTGCACACCCAGGCAAACAGATACAGATTTGCCCTGAATAGATAAGCCCTGCCCTTTTTTGTGCACCATATAGGTTAAAACAAATGAATTAGCATTATTCCACCTATTTGACACCGATCTGCATGATAGTGGAACAGAATGCAAGAGGGGCAGGAGGGGCTGCGATGTGTTATTATGAATCCCACCAGAGTTCTGGGCAAGATACACCCGCAAGTGAGGTGACTGATCAGTAAATCAGTTGGCCTGTTGCCCATGCACAAAAACAAAGTTGATATAAAACTACTCAACCATAACCCTTTAAAATTTACCTAACCCTGAACTGAACACTAAATAACCCTAAATTTAACCATGTGGGTGTATCTTGCCCAGAACTGTAATGGGATTCAGAATAACATGGCTGGCATACATAAACTATAGAACTAATTAAATAAATAAACAAATAATGAACAAATAAAAATAGATGTGCACACCTGGCAATGCCATTAAAGTGAGAAAGTTATTGTACTAATAATTCACAAGGCTACTATAAAAAGTCATATTTCCTCACTAAAATAATAATAAAAATAAAATAAAGAAAAAAGAAAATGATCAATATCTCTGAGAAATAGCCATTCCACCATTTCAGAGATTAATATCATAACTCCAGGATCAGGAATTTATACCTGTGGTTCTGTTTCCTATGAAAATACTGCAGGAGTTTTAGGGTTTGCCTCCTCTGTGCTGATGTGTTGTGATCAATGGTGCACAAGCATTGGTAATGGGGAACCTTTCAAATGTAAAATTAATTACCTGCAATCTGACAGCATCAGGGAAACTCAGCATATATTTTATGCTTAGTTGGTACTCCCCCTTTTCCATGCTTGCTTTAGCATGACGCATTGTGTGTGTGTGTGTGTGTGTGTGAGAGAGAACCTTCTGGAGCCACATTTGTTTCGAGGGGAGGATAGAAGTAGATGCTGCCTGCCATGGTGTCTGCTCTGTCATATTTGTTAGGTGAGCTCGAATTTGCCATCAGCAGAAAGTGATTCGTCATTGGAAGACACTTTTAATCCTTGCTTCAGGAAGGAGAGGGTCTTCTCTCTCACCTATCCCTTTTCCTTCTTTCCTGTTAAAAACAAATTCAAGGAGTAATGAAGGGCTTTTAAACAGCTTGTTACTCAGCAATTTACACAGTATAGTCAGTTTATATTTGAGATGTGAATTTCAAATGGGCTGAGCTGCTTCTTAAGATGGTCCTTCAATAAATATTACATCCATCCATCTATTTTCCATACCTGCTTATTTCCAATCAGCATCATGGGGGGCTGTAATGTATCCCAGCATACATTAGGTAAACGGCGGGGAAACATTGTGGACAGGCTGCCAGTTCATCACAGAGCAAATACACAGGAATACCAACATACATTACCGGCTTTGATCCTTAAAATCAAAATTTGTGAATGGTAAAATTAAAGCCACGGACAAAGTGATTGTCATAAGTTGTGTCATAATGTGGCACAAAGCTAAATGTGGATAGCGAGGAACCAGAAATCTCTCAGAAATCAGATTATGTACCACATAGCTAGCTAAATTTATAGGTTTTTTCACAAAGCCACATAAAGTACAGCAAGGTAAAGTAAGCTATACTTAACTAAACTTAACTAAACTAAAATAAGCTAACGGCAACATTAAGTGAGATCGTGTGGTCTCGTCTATTTCCATCATTAAGACAAAGTGTGAAAAATATTTTTTTAGAAGTATAAAACACAGAATGACAATGTGCCTGGTTTACTGGGATTATGTCATGCACTGGTTTGTGCGATAATGGTGACATGCTCTTTGTTTACTGCCTACTTGTATATGCTACATGGACATGTTAAAGCCTATAGCAGTATATAACTTCAGGAGGTTTGAATTAGGAGGTGGAAAAGGGGTGGAATTAAATAAGTGTTACTTCTTCCTGCTCCTTTTCGAACATGTAGTAACTTCTTTATCACTATAAATTTTCTCATTTTATTTGATATTGTGTGTATATTTTTACATGTACAAAATAAATAAACAAGTTGAAATTGTTCGGTACACCAGGAGGCTCCTAAATACAGCACAAGTTCTGCCTCTCTCTCTCTCTCTCTCTCTCTCTCTGTTTTCTCTTTCTCTTCTCAGCAAGGGTGCGAATTAGTTTCATCCAGTGGGGTCACATTGCTAATGCAGCGAAGAAGTTACCACATAAAAACTGTCAAGATGATCTCACTTCACATCCCCATTCACAGTCACACCTCTCACCCCAGGAATAGTTATCATTCCCAGTTTCAAAGCACCCCAGGTGATTAGCCAATAACGGAACGCAAGCCAAAAAAAGAAAAGATCTTTGGCTACTCAGAAGAAGGCACAGCTCCAATTCATTACACCCGCAGAAACTTGTTTTGAGATTGATTTGTGCAATAAAACTGCTGTGTTTCCAGGAATCTGATTATTGATGGAGTTCAGTTTGTCAGAAATTGGATTTGTTGTGTAGTGTGGAGAAGTGATAGAGAGATCAATCCACCTGCTCACCATGAATCATCAAAGGACTCACACTGCAGCAACACAGGCCGTGCTTCTGACCGTTGTTTGGACTGGTGGATAGAGGGATAGTAAAAGGATACTGTAGCATGCATTGCGCTGGCACAGACCTCCCTTATTTTTTTCATTGAGGGAGCCAAATAAGGAATACAGTCTCACTTCAGGCCCCAGAGTAATGAAAACAGTCTCCTGTAGCACCAGAGGGGTTTGATTGTTCCCTCTTATCAGACTGAGATACCTTTGTAGATATACTGTGCTATTTAACTTGTCTGTGATTGGATAATAAGCCCTTGCTTCAGTCCACACCTAATGAAGGCAAACAAGACATCAAAAGTCTTCTGGGTAAAACTTCACTTACAGAACAAACTCATAAGCACTTCTCTGGTGAGAGCACAGAGGTCATTTAAATTAGAAAGTGGGGCTGTTCGGAAAAAAAAATTTAGGGAATCTGGGGGAAAAAAGGACCTAGACTTACTCTTCTTTCACATCTTCTAAATCTATAGTAAGAATATGAAGGGAAGAGAACTTAAATAAAAATGAAAGTTCTCCTCTGATCAAAATTCAGCTTTACCCCAATGAAGCCAGGGGACTCTGGGGGTCAAAGAAGGGACCAACAAGTTTTAGCCATGGCCTAAAGGTTAGAGAAGCAGGCCTGTGATCGAAAGGAGGAGTGAATGAGAAGCGCTTTCCCCTCCATCAACACCCACAGCTGGCTTGCCCTTGAGCAAGGCACTTAACCCCCAGCTGCTCCAGTCAAGCAGCTCAGTGGCCATCAGTGCAGACTGTGGTTGCACTGGGCAGCTCACAGGTGTGAGTGTGAGTGTGTGTGTGTGTGTGTAACTGTGTGAGTGTGAAGCAGGGCGTTGCTGAAAAAAAGCTTGTGGTCAGCTAACCTCCCTGGGTAAAATGATGGGGGTAATATACTTAGAACTGTTTTCTTTTTTTCTTTAATCATGTTGAAAACCTCACAACACTGGTTTATGCAAAAAGAAAATCTACCAAAAGACATGGAGGGACTTTTTGAAAGTTAAGTTTCTAGAGTTAAGTAAAATTACTGATGAGAATGTCCTTATACAAAGCTTATTGCTTCAAAGTGACTTAGTCAAGAAAGTGCACCTAGATTATATGCATTAACCATACGCAGGCATAGCAGAGTAAAAAGTACAGTGGGAAGTTTGTTTTGAAATGTAAGGCTATATTTCCCAATAAGCAAAACTTCAAATTGAATTTATATACAGACATTGAGCAAAGGGACTAATTTTCTGCTTGTGTATATAGGACTAAGGAATGTATACATTTTAGGTGGTATTGTCACCCTGCTGCAATGGAGTACTTTATCTGATGAGACCATCAGCTGCGACGTTGTCTGACAATCCCAGTGTTTGGTGCCTCACTTCTCCACGCTCACGCGGCATGCTGGTATTGATTACTTTTCCTGATTTGATCTCCCTCCTCGGGTTCCCTGTCCAGCTACGCTCAATCTCCCCAGCAGTGGGAAGCACTGACAGCTATATCAACCTGCTCAACGCACACTGGTAGCACAAATGAGAGCGAAACAGAATGAGGGGGACAGAGAGACAAAGAGAGAGAGTAGGAAAGAGTGAGATGAAGCAACAGAGAGAGAGGCTGAGAGATGAGGAAAGAGAGAGAGAAAGGGAGAGAGTGCAAATGAAGAAGCAAAGATTTAAGAGCATATCCTACTGAGTAAAAGAGACAATGCAAGAATGAGGAAGAAAAAATGAAGACAGATTGAAAGATTGGCCATAATGAAAAAATATGGGGAACATACTTGTTTGTAAAAGATTTACAAATGTAACTGAAATTTGCTGTACTCAGTGTGCACTTGGGCCCTCTAGAAGTGACCTGACCACTGTGTCTATGTGACCAAAAGTCAAAAGCCACGATGGTAATATGACAATAGCATGCACAATCAGTTTTAGCTTGTGAAAATTTCTATTTTGGAAATGCGGGGAGCCACAGCAAGTTTGAAAACTACTTGTTTGAGAGGTGACCTTGTCCACTGTACCTGCTTGTCTACCAGTGACTTGGGCCAGGTGGTTCTGTCAGGCCGTCAGGGCCGAGTGGGTCAGAGAAACAACATTTCCTAACATTCTGTTGCTTTAATAAGACTCATTAATATACCGCATGTGTCACCAGCAGCGTCTGACTGCGTCCCCTCTGGGCTGGGCTACTGTTGGCATGACATGAGTTAAGGACACAAGCGTCCACTGAATTTAGCCCATTAGTCTTCTGCATCAAAGCCGAGTCCTCACGCTGTCTGTGATATCCCTTATGCATGTGTGTATGTGAGTGTGTGGTGGATGCTTTGGCTTGTATGGTGCTTCTAGCATGTGACAAGACGTGTAATCTTTCAGTGCTGAGCAGATTGTAGCTCACAGGTTTGTTGCCTTGTTGACTAATTTTAATATCCTCAGATCATAGATCTAATCTTAGCCAGGATACTGCCTTTGATTACCAAGAGCAAGAAAGGTACAGGTGTTGTACTTAAGCGTTTACTGACAGAGTGAGCTATTGTGAGTGGCTGCAGGTTGTCATGCTGTGATATGACTGATTCTTGTAAATACCAAGACCTGAAGAGATTGTACTCTTTTAAAGTTTGTAAGGAGAGTATTTCACTTTTTTTTTTTTACTGCTCCTTTTTACTACTCCCACTCAAGGAGTTTTATTGTTCTGTTAAAATGATCATTTTTTGCCTCCCTGCGGAAGGTAAATGAACTGTAAAATCACTCGATATGATGTGCACTTTGATGGACTATCTAAGCATACGTTAGAAACTCACTAAACCAAACCTCTGAGAACGGAGGTTGTTTGAACCAGCGAAATGTTTGGATGATTCAAACGCACTGAGAAGATTCAAAATGAAACAGGCACGCACACATATTCTAGAATGCGCTGCACAATCTCATTTGCACTAAATCTAATGTCATGAATAAGCAAGGAAATACCATTGCTTGTAAGCTATTTTAGGATGTATTTTCACAGTGATGCATATTCCATTCATAATGTTGAAGTGATCAGATCAGATGACTGGGGTCTGAAAAAACTCAGGCTTTGCTGAATGCTGTGTACTGTTTGGGGGTGGCAGTAACTTAAAGGTCAGAGAAACTTGTGATTGGAAGTTCGCTGGTGCAAATCTGAGAGCAGCTTGGTGGGGAAAGTGAATGCACAACACTCCTCACCCTGGGAAACTACTATAAAGGTGCCCTTGAGCAAAGCACACAACTAGCAAACTGCTCCAGTGAAGCAGATAAGTAGCAGGCAGTAAATATGTGTAGCTGTATGAATGGGAAGCAAAGTATTGATTGAACTAAGTGCGCACACTCTATAAATATTACTTAAAAGAGTCCCAATCAAGTCGACTCACAAGTTTTAAGTCAAGTCATTATAGACAAGAATTTGAATGCTCCCTTACTATGGGTGAACTAATCATGTCTTCCTTTCTGAAATAAAATGTAAAGTGCTCCTGTGCTGCATCCAAGCCCTTTGATTCCATGATTGCTTTTCAGAATTTCCCACTGCCACATTCCCATGATATTTATTATTTGGATGTATATTAGAATATTCTGGATTTAGGCAACTGCCTCACAATTCCTCAGATAATCCTTGGCATACAAGCTGTTGACTGTGGTTATAGACCTGTATAAGAATGCTAAAATGATGCAGATACATCAATTTATGGTTAGAAGGAGTTTGCAATATATGGTCTTCCACATATTGCTAATATTGGTTAATTTAAGGATGTTTTTTGTTTGTTTTACCATAGAAATTTTCAAAATCAACTTGTCAACATGAACGCTCAGCATGGTGAAATCTTGATTAGGTTCACCAAAATTATGCCTGAATATGCTTTATCTTTAATTTGCACAATTTTTAAATGATAAGCATTACTGCATTGGTGTGTCACTTTTTTTTACTTTGTTCCAGACCAGGGAAATATATAATTTGAGTTTAAATAATTAAACTGCTGGAGGTGCACTTCATTTGACTCACAGACACTTTAATTGCCTCAAAGATGTTCACAACACTTGCGAGACAAGATAAAGTAGACCTCTATTCCGCCCAGGTCTCCTCGTAGACAAGGTGCCCAGCCATCCTGGCATACAGGCTGGTGAGCAGACTAGCATTGTACCTGGCATCCAGAGAGTCTCGCCGAGACTCTGGTAGAGCAGATTCTACACCATCTGGAGCTCACACACTTGTGCCACCCCACCCAAAGCCAAGAAGATGATTGCTATCAGCATGATTATGCCTTTATTAGATTAGCCGTGCATTGTTTACAGGCTCGTGGCTCTGCCCATGCCAAGCGTGAGCTAATGCTTCCCTCTGAGAAACCAATGGGAGGGTGAAATGATCAACTCGACATCTGCTAAAAGCACTACCCTTACTGCTACATAAATGTGTTACTCAGAGTTAAGTCAGAGCAAATGGTAAGAAGATATGAGCATGTAAAAAAGCGCTTCATCCTGATCGTTTGTGAGACAAAATGAGTTTAAGAATCATATCCTTTGTTTTCTCAAATACTCTCTGATTAGAGTCAGAGCAATTGCTGAAAAGACTTTGGACAATTCAGGTCTGAGTGGCAGCTGTCTTGGCTCTGCAATGGCTGCATGGCTCTTGTTTGGTAACTTGCTATTCATGCCAGCAACTTTTGACAATACAGTAGATAGCATTGTTGCACATTTACTTTTAATACTTTTTGGCTGTAGACAGACTGTAGTCCTGAAACACAGTGACCATACAACCAGGCCAAACTGTGTCTAGTAGTGACTCTGATTTCAGTGAGCATGTGCTGCTTTCATTAGATTTTGTTCATATCTGATCAGGCAGATTTAGCTTTGACTAACTGCTGTAGGGTTTGTATAAAATTATGAGTGATATATCAGTCATACATCTCGTTGATTAAATAGCCAGAGAGCCACAGATACACTATGAACTAAAAAAATAAAATAAAATAAAAAATAGACACACGTGTGACCTCCTCCACTGAGCAGAAGTAGCCGTGTGGCAAATGAGGAGGTGACAAGTAAAAATGTCTCCTTTGGGGATAGTTGTATCTTAATTCTTGAGTCAGCTACAGGTCTTTTCCTTTGCCATGTTCTGGGCATATCATGGAAGCCACTGTATAAATCCTTGACCTGGCCTGTGTTGTCCTGTCTGTATCCTGGTCTAACACTGCACTGACAAATAAAGAAAGATATTATGCAGTAGAACAAAACTAATATGTTCTATTAAAAGCCTAATTTCTTTCATACCCACCTCACATTTTGTCCTCACATCTTCAAATTCTTAAAGACTCTTTGAGAATGGGACAATGGTTGAGTAGTTAGGCAGCAAACATGCAGAGAAAAGTGGAACTTTTATGATGGCTTCATCTGTTTCAATCCAGTGCTCTTGGAGTCAATAATAGAGGCTTCATTTGCATCATCCCCAACAAATGCAAATGTTATGACAGTGATTTCAGGGATAGGATAACACCCGCATCCAATAAATTCATAGTGTGGTACCTTTGATGAGAAAATTATGTAGTTTAATAGGCCATATCTGGTGTTAAAACAGTTTAGATATCCAAATTCTTCCATAATCATTGCAGCAAAATCACTTTTGAAGCCATGGTGAAAATAAAGCCATTTTGCCACTGTCTTGGCTCATATTAGCGCCATGCCAAGGAATGAAGACATGATCAGAGGAGAGGAGTGCTCTGCCAATGTCTGTCTCCTCCATGCCAGTACATGGGGCGAAGGGAAAGGTAGTGGGCAGGGCCAACTTTCCACTCCAGCTGGAGAGCTGGTGAGAGGCATTGTTTCGTTCAACTCCTACTGTCAACCCTTGTAGAAGCTGGCCTGTAACATGGGGAAATATATTATGTAGTGTGTACTGTATAGTGTTGTCATGTAGTGCTGGATATGCTGGAGGCATCTAACTTATCTTTCCAGATGATTGAACAGTCTAAAATGTAGATGCATCACTGGTAAGATAAAAGAAATCAAGTGTTTATTTTTTCAGGAATTAAAAATGTTCAGCCACATTTATTTAGATATTGAGCAGCTTATGTGCATCAATTTTTTAATTTTCTATCCCCCACAGCACCCCATAGGGTCAATATTTAATTATAAAACTTTCCAAACTACTCAATAAAGCCAACGATTCTCAATTTGATGTACAGATGCAGCTATTGAATTATCTTTGATTATATCACACATCTCACAATTTCACTTGTTTCTTCAGTGTTTTGCTGAACCCGAAGCCCTTCCTGTTTAGCAGCATCCTCTACAGTGCATCCCTTCATTGCCATGGAAAAGAGACTCCATCACTATTCCAGTCACTGGTGTGGCTGATGGACAAGTCACCAGTTCACAGAGCTCCACTGTCCCTTTCTCTTTCAATGCACTCTCTGACCACGCTCATCACTTTGCACCCCTTCATCACCACCAAACTCTGCTAGGACTTAATGCACAACACAGACCACAAGTGTAAACTACCTCCCTCTGTTGGTCATCACAGGGAATCAGACATCCAGACAACACCATCTACATGTTGTTGAGTATTTCTCTCTCCATGGTTAGATATAGATTGAATACAGGTGGATATAGAACAATAAATTTCATTTTTTCATTAAGGACATGATTATTCATCCAAGAGTCACAGCTCAGTACCTCAGTCAGTCAACCTATTTGCTTCTCCTGTATAAGCAACTTTCCATAGAAAGCCAGAAAATATTGAACTTGGCCAAGAGCTCTCTATTGATAAACCCAGGCTATCACAAGCATAAATACAGTGTGTGCACTGAAAAGATGGATTATTGTCTACTTGGCACTCTGCTTGGAGTGCCAAACTCAAAACTCTGTTTGGATTTTTAGTGCTTGGAATATCACACACTTGAGTCCAGCTTACAACTTTTATAGCATAGTGTTTTCTTCTTTAAAGAACTTTTTTGTGTGGCTCAATTGCCCTCAAGTATGTGTTTTTAAGATAACTGAATAAATTCAATCAATTAGTAAATCAATCAATCAATCAATCAAACAATCAATCTTCATGTCTTTCTTATTACTCTACACTGTGTATTATTTAGTTAAAATGAAGTTCAACAGAAAGGATCCATACAGATAAAAGATTTATCTTTAAAAACATAAAATGAATCCCACAAAGGGCACAGGTTGGTTAACTGACTGAATGATTGATTTTAATTTTGGAATGAACAAGTAAAAAAACAAAAAAACAAACCAATGATACATGTGATACGTGATAAAACACGTTCATGCACTTTTGACCCCGGAGGATAGCACAAGAAAATATTAATTAATTAATTAATTAATTAAAACACTTGTTTCCATTGTGGTCCTCGATGATGGTGACATGACACTCCCTGTCTCTGATCCTCCCACTCAGTCTCCTCCTGTCCGCCTCCTCCTCTCTCCTCTCTCCTCAGGTCCAACTGGCTGAAGCCGTGCTGTGGTCGCCGAGTCGCCCTGTGGCAGGTCTGTCTGCTCAGTGCTGGCTTCAACTGTATCCTGGTGGCCTGCGTCATCCTGGTGGTGCTCTTCCTGTCTTTGGAACTGCTCATAGACACCAAGCTTCTACAATGTAAATACCCTTTTTACCCCCTTTTTTAAAAATAGTTTTGACTTTATTTATCAGCAAGAGGTTTGCTGAGCATGCATAATCTTTTTCACCCATACATTGACATTCACATTCACCCAGTACAAACACCACTGGAGCAGCTGGGAATTAACTGCTGAAGTGTCCTTGAGCAAGATACTAAATTTGTACTAGCTCCAGGGGCACTGCCTGTGCACTCTGACCTCACTGTCACTGACCTCACATATCAAATTGTGACACTATCATTACATTTCTCTAATCTTTACTCTCATCTCTTATATTACTCTTACTGTCACCCTTATATGCCATGATACACAGGCAAAATAGATGAAAAGTAGTTGAGTAACGTTGCATGGAGGAGTGAAGAGGACTGGTACAAAATCAATATGGATAGAATAATGAGATATAAGTAACATAAGTATAATACCTTCATATCTGGCCGTATTAAAGTTATGTAAATGACTGGAAATGTACGGTAATCTTGTGCCAGTAACATAGTCTTAGACAATTACACAGTAATCTCTATGATCATGACTGTGAATCTTTCATTTGATTTTACCAAACAGACCAATTAACAAGTAATTACTGTTGAAAATGGCCTGGAATTGGAGTCACAGATAGGATGTTAATAAAATTTTACACTAACTAGTGTTTTGCTGATAGCATACTGGATATAATGTCCCTATGAAGCATAAATAGTCATGTGTATGCATTTAGACCTGGTTGTGACATTAATACAGTATATCACTCTCTGAACTGTAGGACTCAGGCACACATGATCACTCACAGCAAACATTTTAAAAGGACTATATTAAAACCCCCCTCTAGTGATCTCATTTTCAAAACTGGTAATTATCTCCACCAATCATGATATCAGTCAAATGCTTTAACTGGTAAAATGGGAGGAACAAATCACAGACCGATGGTACAACCTATCCAGGCTGACACTGTGTGTGCTGGCAAGTGGACTCAAATACAAAGGCTGAGTCAAGGCGGAGTGAACAAAACTTTATACCAAGGGAAGTCAGGATACAGAAAACACAGGAACAGGCTGGCAAACATTTGGAACATGAACAACAATCTGACAAGAACAAAGGAGACTGGCAGGTGTAAATATACACACAAGGAACTAATCACAGACCAGGACACAGCTGTAGTGGGCAGGGACCAGAATTAGGAGGGAAACCTGATGGTTGACTGGGAGGACAACAAGGACGGGCAACACAAGGGCAGGGCTGACGAGGCTCACACAGGGCAGGTGAGCCGGGGAAGGCAGACTGGGCAGGGCTACAAGACACACTGAGCAGGCACAGAAAACCAAACCACAGAAAACACAAGCAGTCCAGACAGGACCCTATGAAATTCACAGGTCCTATGAAATTCATTTTGATTGGTGGTGTTAATTTTGCATCACTTTATGAGATGAACTGTTTCAGAAGAGTTTTGAAAATGACTGTAAATCATTAGGTCACTGGAGGGGGCCTTTAATCATACTGAGGAGTTTTCTACTTTGATAACATCAATCAATTTAAAGATTACTTTTTGGGCATTTCTGCTTTATTGGATGGTCGCAGTGGAGAGAGAGAGAGAGAGAGGAGATGACATGCAGCAAAGGGCCGGAAGCATGTGGTGCTTACATACCACATGATCCACCAAAGAAATGCAAATAGAAGGAACACCATTGGCTGAAGTGCATGGGCATAAGTGGCACATCAACACATATTTCTATTAAGAGGTAATAAATGGCTGTGTTGTGAGTATTTTGTAAGATGGTTTTTGGCCTATTGGCCTTCCATACAACAGGAAGAGGTGTGCCTATTCACTACAGACTAAAACAGGCCACACTCTCCACTCCTCACCTTTCATTACCTTTCATGTGTAGTCTTTCCAGTCAGAAAGGAGCTGATGGTGCCGGATGGCAAATGGCTGTGATGGAGAGTGATGGAGAGGGATGATAATGAACCAAGTCTCTTATCAATGGCAGTGGGCACACGTCCCCATCGATTACAGGCCAGCATCCAGGAGGTGCAAGGCTTTAATGACGCCTGAGTCTCGCTCCAGGGGCTGCAGGACACCAGTCACTTCACATGTATTGCAATCCAGAGCTTCAGCCACTGCCAGTCCCACAAGACAAATGGAGGAGTGGGCAGTGGGGCGGGAGTGAGTGAGCACAAGGGAGCAAGGGAGCGAGACAAACGCTCAGAGAGATTAGTAGCGGAAGGTTCGGAGAGGTGCAGGTTGACAGTGTGGATTAATGGACGGAGATATGGAAAGGGATAAAGTTGCTGATGGACAGAATGAAGAGGCTAGGAGCAGATAGACGAGGAGAGGAGGTGGAATATGAAAAAAGAGGGGTGGGGAAATAGATTCAGGCACAGAGGAGGAAAGAAGTGTCTCTTTCTGCTAGACCCTCTTGAAAATAAAACAAAGAATAATACTCTGAGTGAATGACATGACACATGCTTATACGAGATACGAGCTGAGGTACACAGAGGAATAAAGCCAATTATGTTTTATTTTTTCAGCTAAAGTCATTTGTGCTAACTCACCTCATAGGCCCATAGGACAACCAGGCTGTTGTTTGTGTGCTCATTTTATGAAGCTTGCCCGCTAAAACATTGGCACCAACTCTTCTCTCAACAGTTGCCAATGCTTTCCAGTTTGCCAGCATTATCCACTGGATCAGCCTTATCATCCTCTCCCTCTTCTTTTCAGAGGTAAGGCATGTTTGCTGGTGTGTGTGTGAAACCTTACTCCTGCCCCCCTTCACCCATTTAAAATTCTAATCCTTTCAATCTCTTCTTCGTTCTTATTTTATTCCTTTTTCTAGAAATTGGCTCTTACATATCGTTCTGTGGTCACAGGAGTACTGTAAGGACACTACAGCCCTGACCACTGGACTGATTATTTTTTGCTTCTACTTTTAGAAATCTTTTGGTGATGTAGGGATGAAAACTTTTTTTATTGTTGCAGATAGTGTAATCTGCTTTGGATTAGAGTATTATCTTAAAGCCTAAAGTGTTAATATAATGAAACATTGCATTTGTTTTAAATTTTATAGTCAACATGCATCAAAATCAAGTCAATTTAACCACAATCTAGATTATATCTTGTTACCACCAATAGAAGTCAGACACAGGCTTGAGGAAATTGTATGGCTGCCATCTCTGTTTAATTTCCCTTATCCTCCACTTAACATTGGGCTACTAAGGATCTTGCTCCAGCCTGAAAAATGCTACCCAGAGGGTATTGTGGACGGCTGGTGAAACTACCATCGTTTGAATCACAATTATAATTAAACTTAATGAAATTTGACTCATTGTATGAAAGTATAATGTCTTATCACTCTGGAGTTGTGCAAAACAAAATAAAGTGCAGAGGGGAGAATTTGGCCCACAGGCCCCTACTTTGTTGCAAACCAATTACTCTGTCAGCCTCAGCCCCAATGCCCTAAACCAAACATTAATTACCAGTGAGCCAGCAGGAGTAATAATTAAAGCTGAGCTTAATGAGCGGTGGGGATGGGGTTACTGTGATACGATCCATCCCAACACCTCGCCAATGATATTATAGAAGACGCGTCATCTGAGAGTGGTGTTAGATGGATGTAGCATAATGCCAGCTGGTCGCTCCACACCAGTCAGAAAACAGGACTCTAACATATGGGTGGAGCCGCTGAGCTTCTCGCTTACACCGGCACTGTTGCCCCGACACACACTCCATTTGATGGATTAGCAGGGCCACTTTTACATGACACCCCATGCTAATTGAAGTGTAAATCAATGGCCCTGCTCAACAAAAGGTCCTGCAACTGACAACATTTGTGGAGCACAACGTAGAGTTTGATGGGTGTGAGATCAGATTACAGGTGTTGCGGTATCCTTTTGTAGGTGCAAGATCAATATCAGGGAAAAGATTTGCTATGGCAATAAAAGCTTTTTCGTAGAGGTTTGTTGTAAAGTAAGAATTATGCAATAAAATCCGTATTATAGAGGTTTACTGTTAAGTGTTTGGGTTATGAGTACAGCATGTAAAGGAGTGTGTTCTGCCTCCTTTGTGATATGTTTAAGAGCTATGTACAGGGCATATGAGTGTTATTGTACTGCATGTTCTTATTTACCATAAACAAAGTAATAAACTACTATATAATGTTCATATTTTCACTACATACACACTAGCTCTGCAACTTTGATATTTACCATGCTATACAATTATAGTTATTCTTTTTCTTTTCATTCTTCCACTTCATCTTATCATTGCTTTTATATTTTATAGTTTTATTTCTGGCAATAATGGCAGTAGCAGCAGGAAGAGAAGTGGCTACATTATTAGTATTAACATGGCCTGCTTTTAAGTATTTGATGCATTTGTACTGTTTAGAATTTAGAATTTAGAATTTCGCGTTGGAAATTTAGTGGAACCCCTGTGATGGACTGGCGACCTCTCCAGTGTGTTTCTCTGCCTTCTACCCAAGTGCATGCTGGGATAGGTTCCAGTCATTTGTGAAAAAAGGGCAACAGTGGATCTTTTTCAGTTTGCAGTCTATGTTCACCCATCTTTACAAATGCTGACAAATAACCCATCTAGACAAATATCTTGGCACCTTAACCCATCCTGACAAATACTGCAATTATTGTTGCAACAGATTTGTGTACCAGTATACCCTTTAACCTGTATCTTAATAAAACCCTTTTGTCTCTCTCTTTCAAAGACTGTCTTCAGAATTGTAGTGCTTGGGATCTGGGACTACATCGAGAACAAAGTTGAGGTATGGCACTGTTGTTTCCAGTAACTGCGATAAGAAGTGATATTAAAACACAAAATCATCTCTTTTCTTTGCTAAAATAAACCAAAAATAATAACAAAAGAGATTCTGTTACTTTAAATAATGCCACATACCATCCCCAATCATATTTTGTTGAAAATTTGAAATGGAACTCATCAGGGATTGTCATTTCATTTTCAAATAATATTTAGAGTGTGCAATCTCACATCCTCATAACATTGGTATTCTGTGGTGTTTATATAGCCCATGTGTCTGAATATATGTATGCTTATATGAAAATATTTATTTATACATCTGAATACTGACACATGCATGTGTAGTTTATTGTAATATGTGATACATGCTTGTGTATGCATGCGTCACTCAGGTCTTTGATGGTGCCGTCATCGTTCTGTCCCTGGCCCCCATGGTGGCCTCCACTGTGGCCAACGGGCCTAGCAGTCCGTGGGATGCCATCAGCCTCATCATCACCCTACGGATCTGGAGGGTCAAGAGGATTATTGATGGTGAGGCCAGCCAAACCCATGTATCCATGCATATTGTATTATCAAGAGGTCTGTAACCTTTTTATACCTCCATTATTTGAGTTTTTACAAGGTGGGGCCAACTAATTTTGTGGAACAAAATGGGCTGCCCTTAGCAACAACAGGAGAACAAGGTCATTCAGTTCAAACTGCAGGCTAGAGGTAATGCATGCATCTCTTTCTAACTTGCAAAAGTATAATGGTTTTGAGTTATTTCAGTAGCCTAACCTCAGAGCCAAATGTTCAGCAATATTCCCTTATTCACCTGAAAGCATCAAACAGATGAGCGCAGGGCATTATTATTACCCAGGTAGCCTTGCAATGACTAAATGACCCCATTCTCTCCATGATTATACAAATTATTTACTATTCAGAACAATATAGCTATTGATCAACCCTCAGAGTAAATTGCTGCCACTCTGCTACTCTAACTTTTATTGATCGTAAGGTCCTGGTTAAGTAGATTCAGAGGGGCCATAATGAATATAGTGGCTGTTCGCCCCTATGCTAATGCAGCCTGGTTCGATATCTGCTGGGAGGTCACCCTCACCACGAGCCTCTGACTGCATACAGGATCAGCCACACATAAACCACACAGGAACTCAGTGTGCACTTTGTTCATGTCCAGTGAGAAAGTAGAGGAGGATTGTTGGTTTCCTGATACTTCCTCTAAAATCCAAAGTTAAGAGCTACCTGTCATCACATCCACCTTCTTCCCTCCATGTTGACAAAATTTTTGTACTTACTCAGTCTCACTGAAGGCTGCATAATAAAAATTGTGAGTGGATGGTTCCTCATTTTAGTTTAATTCAATCAACTGATCTTAATTTCCATTTCTTATTAAATTTAGTCAGTTTGTTCATCCTTTTTTGCTGCAGCAAACGCTTGTATTTCTATAAAAAGAATACTTCCTTACCTAAATTGAGGATGGCTTTAATCAAGACTCGTGTGTCTCTTGTCAACACTTGATTATTCCTAGGTTTTTTGAATTAATCAATCAAGTGTTACTGAATTACTGGGACAAGTCATGATGATATGATTAATTGTCACAGGCATTAATAAAATACAACTTTCCATGCTATTTATTCACACTGGTAAAACACATTCAGCAATGCTACAGTCTCCTCAAAGATTAATGCTTGTTATTATGCAGCTGGAGTGTAGATCTCCAGGGCATGAACTCTTGATTTCCCTGCAGCACACCTCAACCTGTTGGGTTTGATATATGTGAGTGATTGAGTCGGCTTGTTAGGTAGGCAGCAACACACCTCAGAGTAAAAATCACACTCGAACCAATAAAAACCAACAAACAGCCGAGGGTCCAGCTCAATTATGCTATGAGAGGGATTGAGCCCCTCACAGAATTAACTTTGAAGTATATCATATAGTGCCAACTATTTGTTTTAATCCCCTGGGAGAGTAAGTAGAGACGAGTAAACTGCAGTGGAATATGTGGTAGGAAAAAATAAATTGAATTTATCAGCAAATTGAGACATCAGATGGAAAATGTCAATCTCTTAAATAAGCTGACAAAAGAGGATCCAAGGCATTCCACTGGCAAAAAGATCATTGCATTTTGAGAGTAGCTGAAAAGCACCTGCTGCACTTTGAATGAGGTAGTTTGGTTTGGTATTTTGTTTTGCTTTATTTTATTTTAATTTATTTTTCTGGAATTACCCAAAAATCCAGGTACTTCAATATTAGATATTCATAGGAGGGTCAATTTTTGTGTTTGACCTCTCCTTTACTGACCTGTTGGTGAGAAAGTGTGATTTCATTTCAATGGCAGTACTGTCAAGGAGATAAAAATAAATTAATGAATAAATGTAATAATGCTTCCATAACAGCATAATGCTAATCATACTAATGCTACTAATACTACTACTACTAGTACTACTACGAATGATAATGATTATGTAAATAAACTCCCTGGGGCGTTCCTCTGCTCGAGCGACTCCTGACGTGCACACGGTGTTTTTATGTTTGTAACTGTGTTTTGACTTGTGTTTGTGTTTTAACTTGAGTTTTATTCTATGTACATTTGAGAGCCACATCAAAGATGAATATCCACTGCTTTTGCAATGGACAATAACATTTTTCTGATTCTGATTCTGATTCTAAATCAATACTGCAAAGGGCTTTGAATAGCCCAAAAACTTTTTTTCTTTTTCAGTTATAACCTTCATTGGGGGTGAATCGTGAACTATACCAAAGAGGCCACTGATCTTAGAAACAAACAATATATACTATGTATGACCCATAACAGGTCATACATCAGTTTTCAGAGTGTTAGGAAAACAAGGCTTTGCGGCTTAGTATACTATATGAGGGAGGCAGAAATCGGAGAGGGGCAGCAGTCTTGGCCTTGGCCTTGCGTAGAGTGTGGGTCGTGGTGTTGGCCTCTGTGATGTTGTGGGCTAAGCCATGGTGTGAATTACACTGCTCTGCATGTCCTGCCAGCAGCTGTCAGCACTGCTCCACCACACGCACACAAAACCGCATTGCAATCACACAGATGCCCTCACACCTATGTACTATATGCATGCAAACACATACTGTACTCACACTGGTCCAAACAAGACATACACAGCATGCAGGTGCACAAATGAACATGGACATACATGTAGCACCTATATGTACACTTGCGTTATGGCATGCGTGAACAAGTGTACACACTTCCATAATGTGCATTTATGTTATCATGCACAGTTTGCATGGCTCATTTGTAATAATCTTCTGACTGAACTTCTCATTCTGAGTGGTCTGACCCCCATTCCACACCCTCTCTTCCCCAATGTGTATACTTACACAAGACTATAAATAGGTGCAAGGAGCACATGGAGATGGTTGTGTGCTTTGCTGTGCTAACAGTAGAAGGCACTACAGACCCATCTGTACAGGGAAGGCTTGCTTCATTCTCCTCTTGGTGTTTTAACAAAGCCAGCGGACCTTAATCACCTCTAAGGTCCACCGTCACAATAACAAAAATATAATGATGAGACTGAGAATAAGACCAGAACAAGTAATGGTTGTTTATATAATGTATGACTCTCATAGCAGCATCCTCTATCAGGACACACAGGATTACTATGTGTGATGTCACACAGCTGACTTACAAATGTGATGGCAGAGAAGTGTGAAGGACTAATTGTCTGCCAAGTGCAATGTTCACATGTACATTCGGTATCTACATCATTAGGTACAACTCCCTGTTTACACCAACACCTCGCTCCTCCAGCTTGTGAGTCACATATAAATAAATCATGCAGACAGGGTCAAGAGGTGCAGTTACTGTTTGACTTAACGTTTTGAATCCTTGGTGCTAGACACATCAGTTCCAGCATCTGAGAAATGGCTGGCCTCCTGAGATTTTTGCAGACATGTACTGCCCAGAGGTTACTGAGACTGATGCGATAAACAAAAAACATCCTGTCAGCAGCAGTGCTTTATTGATGAGAGAGGTCAGAGGAGAAAAGCAAGACCCATTCATGGCTAGGCACAGCTGTTTCAGCTCTGCACAATAGCGGTGTGCACAGGGTCATCTCAGATCACACAACTCGTAGATCCTTGAAGTGGATGGGCTGTCGGTTGTAAGAGCAAGAAAGTTGAAGCTCCAGTGGCTGTTTGATCACCAAAAAACAAGTGAAAAGTGGAAAAATGTTGCTTGATCCAATGAGTCCAGGATTCCATGCTGATAGCAGGGCTGGAATTTGTTGTAAACATAAATCCACACATATGTCTTGCCCGATGGCAACAGTAGAAGCTGGTACTGATAGTGTAATGGTGTGGGGAAAGTTTTCTTGGCACACATAAGCCCCATAGTACCAATTAAGCATCATTTTAATGCAGTGCACTTCAACATTGTTGCTGAAAGGTGCTGACATGGGTTTGATTTGTGCTAATAATTGCCCACTCAGCCCCAACCGCGCTCCTGTCTGGTCTGGAGGTTCCCTCTTTCTATGATCCTTTCCCAAGATTTCTTCCTTTTGGGTTTTTGGGAGTTTTTCTCACCCACCATGAAAGTTCAGGTCAGGGGGTGTTTGTGTTCTATAAACTCAGGGCCAGTAAAGCCATTTGAGACTGTAAACAGTGACGGCTATAATTAAACTTCAACTTGGACTCACAGAACTCACAGTACTTCCAGTAGGATTTTTATTTTATTTATTTATTTATTTAAAAGAAGGGACTGAGCCTATTAATGGACATTCACATGTAAATATGCCAGATTATAGCCATAGGCTAATTTTCCATCTGTAGTCCCTTGGCAGGTTGATGTATTTGGTTGGTGGATAACGTGCCATTATCAAAACATAGTTCTAGGACCATGACAGTGACTTTAGTATATCATCCATAAATCTCAACCCAGTAGAGACTTGTGGGATGAGGTTGAATAGGATGTTCACAACATAAGCGGAGCTGAAAGCTGCGTGAAGCTGTTGAGGCAGCAAGGACAAAGTTTCCTGTGGAACATTTCAGCACCTTGTTGAATCCATGCATCAAAAAGTTCAGGTTGTACTGGAGGCAATATGGGGTTGTAGGTGCATTAAATAAAGTGGTCTCTAAATGGAGGTGCAGAGGCAATATTTTAAGGTGACATGAAGCCAGGTTTTTGTCCCTCTCCAGTTGATGGTCATCACATATGACACTTGTAGTTAAATCACAAAGAATAATCCTGTTTAGCCTGAATGCAACTGGCTCTTTGATTACTGATCCAGTTATTAGCCAACCTAAATGACACACCACGGCTGGGATTCATGCAGAGCTAGAGTTTAGCATCAGTATTTGATAAGATTTGCATATCTGAGGACAGACAGGCAAGTAGGGTGAAGGATTAGTGGTCTACCAACACTGACTTCATATTATGCTGTCTGTATTTCACTAAAGGCAACTTAACCAACTGTCCAAGGCCTACCAGAACTTCCTCTCTTGGTTACTCTTGATGCCTCTTAACATCATAGCTGGTAGTCCTTTTCACATCATTTTAATCAGATGATTCAGTTACCTGAGATGCCTAATTATATTTGCTTGAAAACTCTGTGTCTGTGTTTTGTCTTTCTCTCCGCCTCTCTCTCTCTCTCCTTAGCTTATGTGTTACAGGTTAAAGTTGAGATGGAATTGGAGATCCAGCAGTGTGAGAAGACCAAGGCAGTGAGAGAGGAGCAGCTGGAGCGTCTCACTCAGATCTGCCAGGAACAGGCAGTGAGTATCAAAACACATTAGATTTATTCCTCCTGTGCTTTGGATTTACCCTTGAAGTTAATTTGTAGGCTGCCTATGAAGAGAAGAAAATATTGGCACTGCCTGTCAAATGTTTGTTATTCCATGCATGCTATGGCACATGCATGGAGTAAAGTTTTAGCCCTAAAAGTTGAGCCCTAATCTTGGCCTAAATTAACCCCTGAGACTACGTTCTCTTAAGGTGCCTTAAGACTAGATTCAGTTTGGCCCTTCAATTTATTCTTAGAGTTATGTTGCAAATTTCCATTCATTATTATTTTAGCCTTAGAATCACTCTGTAAGTCCCCATCCACATTATTTTAGTGGGAGTTAAATGTTAAAAGTGAATCCCAATTTACCTAACCTTTGTGTGAGTCCTTAATGTTTCCTTACACATTATTGTTATCTACTAAACCTCCGTTCACCTTAGATTTAACCTTAAATGTAAGTTCACTGATAACTCCCTATATACCTTAGAGAAATCCTGACTGCTTTAATACCTGTTCACCTTAGAATAAGCCCTACAGTTAAGCCTTGTGTTTATTCACACCTGAGATTCATCCTCAAAGCAAAGCTCTCATTTACCTTAGACTGTATAATATATTAACACATCTAAGAATTAGGCTTAAAGTATATTTCTGAAGCCAAAAATATCTAATTATAATTGTAAAAATTTTTAACTGTTTCATATTAAAGTCACCATAAAGCCAAATGTTTCACTGCAGGAGTAGTCTGACTCAGCCCACACAAGTCCATAATGCTCTTTGCCAGGTAAAAGGCTGTAATTTGATAAACCACCAGTGGAGGGCAGCAATATCTCACATACAAATTTGATCTCCACACGTTTCAACAGGAGTCCTCAGACCCTACACTGATCGTACCAGGTACAAAAATGCAGAATGTCAAAGGGCATCAGTAAATATTGATAGAGAATTAAAGGAAGTTTTGTTCACACTCCCACGTCAGTCTGAGAGAAATTAAACGCCTTGTTGTTGGGTCTCAAAATGGCACAGCATAATTTGTACTGATGGTTGCTCCAATTTGTTTTCTTTATTTCGTAATCACTTTCATTAAAAGACTGCATGCAAGGCTTTCTTGTCAACGGATGCTTAGATGTGCACTTATTCCCAAGATCCAAGACCTCAAAATCAATATAGAGAGGCCATAACTGTACATCAATGAAGCATATTGCACAAAATAGCCAGGACATAATTGGATACTTGAAGTAATGCTGAAAACAGTTCACCAGTAATTTGCCTTGAGTTTTTTCAATGTCATTTGTCAGGTCCGGAGAAAACCTAATGAAAACATCGATCCAAGTCAGTCTACACACAGCTTCCAAGATGATCAAACCATCTCAAACAGCTGTAGGCATGTCAGAGATAAGAGCATAAAGATACCAAGGATGTCCAAGGCTGATATTAATCTATATATATTATATTCCCCAGCTTGCGTGTATAGGCACTATATAGAAAAACGCATATTACTGTCAATTTTTGCGATGATGCTTTGTGTTGAAATGTGTGCCTCAATGTATTAGACCACTTCTCTTTCTCCCTCTCTCTCATATGCTTCTCTCTCACTCATTCCTTCTCTCACTGACTCCTTCACCTCTTCACCTCATCTGTTGTTTCTGTCACTCCGTCCTTCTTCCTCCTCCTCTTCCTTTCTTCCCATTTTTACTCTCCTCTCCCCCACCCTCCCTTTTTCCATCTCTGTCTCCAACCTCCTCACCCCTCCTTTTTCATCTCTCTCCACCTTCCCTGTTTGTTCACACATCCCAATCTTCCTTCTCTACACACACACACACACACACACACACACACACACATACACACACATCTCCAGTTTGAGATCAGGCAGCTGAGGGCCCATCTGGCCCAGCAGGACTTGGACCTGGCAGCAGAGCGTGAAGCAGCCATGCAGATCCACCACGTATGGAGCAAACAGGGCAGGAGCTTCCAGGTGGTGGAGGGCTTGACTCCTGGGGAGTCTGACGATGAGGGTGGCCAGAGGAACCGCAGGGAGCCCCATGCCACTGCAGGTATATTATGGTTACTACAGTAGTGCTTTTTTTGTTTTGTTTTGTTTTTGTTTGTTTTTTTAGAGAATGGGTAGGAGCCCAAAGAAGTTTCACATAGCATGATCGCCGGGCATCTTAAGTGTAAAGTGTTGTTACTGCTTGCAAACAGTGAAATAAAACACGTGCACATTTTAGGGATTTAACAATTTGGATCTAAACCGAAAAACATATGAACAAGACAAAATCAACAAAAAGCATAGTTTCCATCTACAAATCAAACTCTTTTAGAATTTTATGTGAATGCATCTAAAACTTGAGAGGTCTAAACAATAATTTTCTATGCTTCAAGTCCACTGCTACAAAATTTATCTCCAACACTAAATTATTGGAGGCTGAAAATAATTCCACACATTTCCATGCTATAATAAATGTATATGTATACAACATTATGGAGCAAACCAACTGCACTGAGCTTGGTGCAGTATGCTATTATTAAGTAATTCCAAACCAACAACAATAAAAAAGATGATCATATGAACACTCACATCTCAGACAGAAACCTGTGGTGTAAGAGAAGGCTCATTTGAATATGCATCACGGCAGGTAGAGCATTTGCGTGAGAAAGCAGCATGACAGACCTAGAGAGAGATGCGACATAAAGTATGCACATAATTACGTGAGACAAAAAGTCCCAAACGGTGTAACATCAGGTGAACCGGATGCCAGAGTAGTGTTCAGTTAATCTGGAGCAGTAGCCCTGGAGCATCTTCGAGGCCAGGCTCTTAGCCCTTCCGTGCTCACACACAACACCCATCTGACCGCAGGCGCTGTGAGATCAATATGAGGGCAAAAAGGCTTTTAGGATCTAGTGAATCCTGAAGAAAACAAGCATGTTCTCCAACACTACGTCAGCCCGCATGGGCATCTGTCTTGCCCCAACTGTCTCCCTCATGCTGCCCCCCTCGTGGCGATCCCAGCCCAGCCAGCCCATGCCACTTGGGCTGTTTCAGGTACAGAGTGCTCTGTGCATTGGGCCTTGTTGTTAGGAGAGAGTGGGCCCCTGTCAACATCTGTTCCCCTTCACCTGGAAACCACAATAGGACACCAGGAGGCTCCACAGCAGCCACACTACCACCCCAAGGGGATAGTGGGAAATCTGGCTCTCAGGAACAAGTGGGGCTTTTTACAAAAACATGGTCACTGGGACCAGCACTTAGGCCGCAGGGCTCACTGGACAGACTGCGGCCTGTATGGGTTCGCAGGCATGAGGGGGTGGCTGGGGCTCCTCTTAATCCCGTCTACAGGGTGCCATCAAAGCATTCTTACCACGGCATCAAGCTAAATCTCTGTTCTTGTTGAGAGCAAGCAGGAGAAGCAAGGACTGGGAACTGGGTATTGCTTTAGGAAGAGACAGAATGATAGAAATAATTGTCAATACAGTGAATCTCTCACGGGATTGGTTGTTTTGTCGCTTTGAAGTACCGAACCATGTAGACTGTGCAAGCATCCAGTGATGTTCAGTGTTAATCAATAAGTTCAAATCCTGAAAGAGGATCATACAGTGACAGAGCATGCAGTACCGTAACAGTACAGTAACAATTTAATAGATTCATTGCAAGGAAGCCTGTCAGAAAGGCAAGTGCAATCAAAAGGGACTTTTCACTTTACCTAAAACTATTTACACCTCTCAAATAAATCTAAATTTTGTGTTTTACACATAAAGGACAACATTATAACTCCATATATGGCGTATTACATTTTACCCGGAAATAACATTAACTGTCAACTTTTATGTATTTCCTCAGCGGTGTAGAACTGATATCTTACCTAAACATATCATAATTTAGAAATGAACTAAAATGACCTTTACATGTCACCTATCCATTTCCATAGACAGATGACAGCCTGATAGCCTGACTATCACAGAAAGAGGACATGAGCCTTTTATGCATGCTGTATGGCCCATTCTCTTTTCTGAGACTCATGTGTTATTAATTGTGGAGTGATTGTCTCAGTCTTGTTTTAGTGAGCGCAATGCTTCCTCTCCAGGGGTGGCTCTGGGATTAATATTTTAGAATGAAAAATAAATGAAATTACCCATCAGAGTCTGCAGCATGTCCCGAGGGACAGGGGCTAGCACTCAGGGTACTTTGGGCTCCCACTCAGCCAGCGGACAGTGAGCTCAGGACCAATCAAGCGATCAGAGGAGGAGAGCAGATCAGAGCCATTCACCGTGCAGGCTGAAGCCCACCAGACTGGAGGGATAGATGCCTGAACAAAGAACTTCCACTCTCTCTTTCTCACTCTCCCCTATATCTGTCTCTCTCATCCCCAAAGTCTACCCCGCCCTGTCCCACTTTACTTCTTACGCTCTAGGGTGCAGCTAATGTACAGTGTAGCTCAGTGTGATTCTCAGACTGGCCCACAGCACCAGAGGGCTGGGGCAGATGTATGAGAAACTGCCATTTTTACTAGTTTGCCATGTTAAAATTGAAATAGACCTAAGCAGCTGCTATCAAAAGAGTGTTTACAGGTATAGTGTTGTCAGATTATGTATCTAACTGCTGTGATGATGAATGTGATTTGTGATGTATACTATATACTTGCTATACAATACTTATATAACAAAAAATACAAGCAATATTTTTGGAAATAACTGTAGAGATTTATATATAAATCTGTGAAAATATAAATCATCCACTATACATGAGAAACAATTCAGATATTGTTGTTCATGACCTTATTAGCTACAATAATAATCACATTATCCATTTCCTTTTTGAAATTTCTACTTGTTCATTTAGATCCAGTTGTACGTGATGATATGAACAACTATATCAGCCAGTACTACAGCGAAGCAAGCAGTGGTAAGTGACTGTGAACATTTTCTTTAAAAACAACAGAGCTTTGCACACACTGCACACAACACAGACCTAGACTAAGAGGAGCAGCCACTCTATTGTAAATCAGTCGTCCTGAGTGGTAATTTGGCTGCAGAGGACTTTTAAATTCATTATTTAGCTGTATAAATTAAACTTAATTAACTTAATGCTCCATTTGGCTTATTTATAGATGATAGCCTCCACAGAATGTTACATAATGGACTCAACCTCACAAATTGACTGTTAATTTGAGCTAAAATTACACTGCAAAAAATCTCCATCTGATCAAGCCATTTTGTCTTGTATTTCTTGCTATTTTTCTTAAAACAAGTGAAAAATTCTGCCCATGGGATGAGATGATCCCACTTGTTTCAAATGCTGTTTCACTTATTTTGAGATTTTGCTTTGGGAACAGGTATAAATATGTTGAAACAAAGCAGAAGAAGGCAAATCAGCCAACTAGTATGAAGAAAATGACATTTGATTCAAGAAAATTCTGGAAACAAGTTGATTAGCAGTGGATACAATTAAGATGATGTCAACCCACTGGCAGATTTTTTCACTTGCTTTAAGAAAAAAAAAATTAAGACTGAATGTGCATGATCTTAAAGTTATCCTGTTGAGAAGACCTCTTAAAAGAAAGGAGCTAGCAGGCTTGATAGTGTAATCATAGAAGTGTCATCCATTCTCAGAGACAAGGTTTTGTCCCTGGAGTCAACTGGAAGTAATTTGTTTGTGTGTGGTTAAGGGCTTCATTCTTTTTCTTTTTCTTGTCCCACTTTTCCCAAACGTAAACAATATCTTTCAAGATGCCGGGGCATCTGTCTCAGGTGC
>OMKZ01042154.1:0-15213 GCA_900302535.1 Neoniphon sammara | reverse complement strand
TCATTAGCCTGGAATTCACACAGGCCACACCTGCCTACAAACGCACACACACACACACACACACACACACACACACACACACACACACACACACACACAAACACACACAAAAAATACCTTTAACAGCCCTGTGACTATACTGTGGTTATGTGAGACCTGTGCATGCATGTAAGGTGATAACCTGGATCTGCAACTTAGTGCTGTACCCATCACATCAATCTAGTTTACTAAAACACCAACGCCTATTGCACGCCATGGAGCAAGTAAATAAATAATGAACTACAACCAAAGAAATGGACGAAGCCGCTTGGCTTTCAGCACACACAATGGAGCCTGTCTAAATATGGCTACCAAAACTTGGCTAGGCCTCCGTATCTGTCACCGCCACCTCCGTGTTGTCTGAACTGAAGTGCGGAGGTGCTCTAAACTGGACCCTCTCCAGCTCAATAAGGCATGTAAATGAAGAGATAGGACAAAAAGAATCAATGTGAAAGCCAAACACCACTAACTCATATTACCTAGCAGCTACATTTTGGCTTTGCAATGTATAACATCTTTGAATGACACAGTGCCCACTTCCAATTCACTGGGCAACGTTTCTCAGCAATAAAGCAGAACTGCCTTATTTGTGCGTGCGAGTATCTCCCACAGATTATGTATCTGTCCCAGGTATCTGTGGGGTTTAGCTAATGGCTAAAGGGCAAATGAGAGGGGGGCCTAAATGATTCATATGAACCCAATTTGTCAATACGTATCATACAGGGACAGTTTGAGCAAGTGTTCAACTTTGACAGTTAGGGACACCGAGCAGACCTGTAGGAGATATGATAAGAGGTAAATTGCTTTTGGGACCTCTCCAGTGAACCAGGAGGTGGTGCCTGTCACACTCACAAGAGGCAAAGTGAAGTAACAGTGACCATTAGACACTTGTCTTAATAATTGACAAGTTTTAATAACGGCTCAGAGGGAGTCACTTTAACTGCATTAACATTACATGATTATTGTTTTCATTCTCATTAATAGAGAGAAAACCGATGGCCTCCAAGATAAGGCTACAACTTCCTTTTGTAGAATATAATGACATCACTAATGTACAATTCCAAGTTGTTTGTAAGCTTTTGAACATGAATTAAACCTTCAACTCTGAAGACTGACTTTAAAACCATGAAATATCTGACTTCACAAATGGTTAACCCTAACCCTAACAAAGAAAAAAAAATTCTTGAGGCAGTTCCTGAAGTTAGGGGAAAGGACATGTCTGAAGAAGGGTTATGTTAGGATTTGTCCCTTGTGATTTTTTCAGTTCTATCTTTCTGTCAGGGCTGCCCAGATCAAAAGGACACCAACACTGAAATTTTAAATGGCATCATGAATTAGATATCCTGGGTATCATGCAGATTAAATCAAGAGTTTGGTTGGCTAACGGTAGGAATCCACCACAGGCATTTTACTTAGCTGTGTGAACTGTTATTTTAAGAGCAAAGCATACGGGCAGCTTTGTGAATTCTGTAAACATATACCAATGCTTACAAATTATGGATACAAAACTTAAAGATACAATCAGTGATTTAAGTGAGAACCTTAAGACTCAACTGACAAAAAACATGGAATAAGCACATAATTTATCGGAAAACTGGCCCGATGATGAAAACCGTGTATGTTTCCACATTTTTTAAAAGTTGAGCCTGAGGTGTCCTCACTCAATCAAGCCACAGCAATTTTGCACAGTGCACCTTTAAAGAAAAACAAACTTAAGTTAAGTTTACAGCTAACTACACAGTTCACAAATATAAAGTGTAAAATTTCTAAATTTCTAAAAATTTCAACCTCACACTGCCTCACCTTGAAAAGATCAGCCACCAAACCATAGTCAGCCACTTGGAAGATAGGCGCCTCTGGATCCTTGTTAATGGCGACGATTGTCTGCAAAGAGACATCATGCCACTGTCTGATCATGAGCAACAATGTCTGAAACATAACTGTATCCATAATACCATAATATATACATTTTTAATCACCAGAAATTTGTCCCATGAAACCAAATGTTTACATCCACTACATTTGCCATAGTGCTTTCTTAAAGTTGTGTGTGGTTTCATTATTTCATTGTGAAGGAAAGAGGAAATTCAGTAAAATATCCCTTTAACAGACTGCTTGAACAATGTAATAGAAGCTCCTTAAATTCAAAATTGTGCTGCAACATTAGTTGTTTACCGGTACAATAAATATGAGTCAGCATATTTATCAGAACAACAACCAGTTATTGTGACGGAAACTGAATTACTGGAAACTCTACTATCACACCATTACCATAAATGGTATGATGCATACAGCATGCTCCCATGATGTTTTGAATTTTCCATATGACAATAGGCATTTATGGTGCAATTCAAATTAACTTCACATAAGTGGTTTTATTTCTGAATGTGATTTCTTTTCAAGTGGATGAAAGTGATTTTGAACACAGCTCTATGGCATCAAGCAGCTGGGTGTATGTTAAAGTGGGTAAATCTCATAAAGAACAAACAGATGGGGGAGTAGAACTGCATTACTGGGGCGGTCTGACAGATTCAGAACACATCTCACACAGGACACTCTTTCAAGAAGCTCTGAAGCAGGAGAAAAATACAAATAAATTATACATCATTCTTTAAAAAGCTTCTCAGGTTCTCTTTTTGAAACATACTTCTTAAGTGCCCAGGATCCAGAGGCAGGATAGCTTGCTTGGTGGAAGAAATCCACTCAGGAGACTGTTGTCATGGCTACAGAGGATTTTTTTTTTGTTTTGCATTTACATAAAAAGGTTTTCTTCTGGTACCCTCCCCTCCAATGCCTGTTATGCCTCTGACGGTAAAAGTGGGTCATCTCCGGCTAAAAGGGCAAAACTGAAAACAAGACCAAGGACTGGCTGACAAAGCTCAATCATATCAATCCTTGAAATATAATTTTAATTATTAAATTATTTTTTAGCAAATGTTGATTAATATATTTAATTTGCTAATCATTATTTCAAAATGAGGTGCATAGTTAAACTATGAACAGCCTTTGGCAAATGAAGTTCCTTGCTAAATGTTGCAACTTTTCTTAACAAAATAAATAAATAAATAAATAATAAACGAAACGATCTTAATTTTGTCCTTGCTATTTTAATATTCCATATGGTATGAGCAATCAGAAGAACTACACTAGTTAGTCATGTGATAAACATGAGGAAACGACTGCGATAGTCCGCAGGGGGATGGAGCACAGCATGACTCTGAACTCCAAAGAATTGAATAAAATAATCTACACCAAAATTAACTTAGCGATCTGTTGTGCACGCTCTAAATTCTCTGTAGTTATGCATGACTTGTTACAGGGTAAATTAGCAAATGTTTCTGAGTAAAAAGCATAACTCTTCAGGGAAATAATTGCTACAGATTCAACATTTTCTCAAATATTCCTGAAGCTCCACATTCAAAATGACTTCCCTCTGAAAGGCCTGCATAACAAACAACCCAGTGACACATGTCATTTAGAGTGACTTGCCTAAATTTTAAACTATGTGTTCATACATAGTTTAAAGTGATCTAAGTGCTTATTGACTTACCAGCACAGAATTATTTACTTATTTAAGACCTAATCTTGAACTCTAATATAAACCAGTCATGCTGATCTTCTCAATCTCATACTGACTAACATACAGCTGAGATAAGAAAGTCTTATCTCTGTCTTGTCACAGGAAAGACTAAAGCAAACTTTTAAAGTCATTTTATAACTGTAAAATATCTATCTTTCGAATAAAATAAGCATATTGAACTTGGGGGAATGCAAGACTTGCAAAAATCGTATTTTATATGTATAGTAGGTTATACAGTAGGAATATATATGTTCATATATTCACTGTCAATTACATATGATCTTAATTACCTTACTGTCCTTCATTCCAGCCAGATGCTGAATTGCTCCTGAGATGCCAACAGCGATGTAGAGCTCCTGGATTCAAAATAAAGATACAGAAATAATAACAGTCAAAACAACTGGTCCTGTACCTCAGACATAATAACTGCAACAACTCAAGGAATACATTAAGGAGTGAATACTTGAAAATTAAGACACATTAATTATTTAAATTCATTTTTACGATGATGATGCTGAGATATTAAAATCAATGTTTTGCACAGAACACACAATAACTAAACATCTGATAGGAGTAAAGTCTGCAAATTTAGAATGTGTCCCTCTAAAATCTGTGGTGAAGGCACATACCACTATGAAAAAAAGTGATGCAACCAAACATGTATAGAAAGGAACTAGACCTATACTCTATGTCATTGTTATTAGAAATAGGATGTTTTAATAACGTTAAGGAGCTTATTTGAGAGCTTCATGGCTGAAATCAAAGACCTTTACAGCTGGTATGTGTAACACTGGATAATTTGTTCAAATTAAAGGGGAGATGGTGGGCAGGTAAATTATTATTTTCTGTTACCTTCTATGAAGTGAAAAAAAAATCATAACTGCCATGCAACCATTTCAAAACAACCCTAGTTTGCACCAGAACTTTGCCAAGTTGACCACAGGATATCTGAGACTCTGTGGCCACCAGAGCACACAGAGACCACCCCAGCAGCCTTTGAGCTTAATTTGACTTGGTACCCTCGGCCCCTGGTACAATCACTGTCCCGGCCAGAGCTCAGGGTGTCTGCCAGCGTGTGCTGGGGCCCTGCAACATTTCCATCGGGCCTCTGGGGAGCCGCACATCAATTGCTTTCAGCTAAATGCACTCACATATGAATATTTCAGTACAATTTAATGTTTCAGCTACAGTCCCAAAGGAGCAGAGCATCAATTTGTGAACACAGTTCTCCCGGAGTTAAAAGCCAGGCCGGATAATACAGTATGAAAGGCGCTGTCAATCTAGGGGGCCTTTTTTCACTTGAGAGACAGAAAAAAATAGAAAAGCACACCCCTTTGCCTTTAGTACCCGGCTGCATACAAACAGCTTTTCAAAGTTTTCCTCTGCAAACTAGCCGACTCTGGCAGCAGGCAGCTTTTGGTTAAAAGAGAAACAGGGAGCAGAATGACCAGTTGGTTTGCCAAGATCAGCCAGTTTTCCCAGAGCTCTGGTTGTCTGCTGTCTGCCATTTGGTCTCCACATGCACACGCTCACTCACTCACACACACACTCACACTCACACAGCTGGTGGAGAGAGCAGGGCAGGGAGTCGCGCACCTGCTGTCCTGTTAATAAAATACCCCAAAGTGATGCTGAAACCTCTTCCTTCACACAGCAAAGCTTCCCTCAGGTGTGAGAACATGAGTGCTTTACAAAACAGGCAGATTGTGACACAACTGAGTTAATCAGCCAGTTGGCATGCAGGAGACGAGAGTGTGCAACAAAAGACAAAAGCCTTGACTGCTGTACAAATTACTGTTGATTGGCCAATAGTACTTCTGCTTGTGTTGTACAGCCAAGGGCATTCGAAATGTCTTGTGCTCAAATGAAATAAACATCACAAGAAGCTGTGCATTAAAGCAATTATTTCTACTCATTTTCAAAATAAATGAATCAAAATGTAATGCTATATAGATGCCATATAGAAGCCGTCTTTGTGAATGAACGCTAAAACAAATGATGTATGGGTAATGTTTCCATATCACTGAAATAGATAGAAAATTAATTTTTTTTCTGCCTAAAACCAGGCTGAAAATAGCAAAAAGAGCAAACTAAGAATCTTGAAATGAATCTAAATGACAAAAAAGACATGTTGAAATGCATAAACCTTTAAAAAAATATTTTTTTTTTTTGTGAACAAAATGGGGGGCTGCTGTTCTTCCTTTCTCTATGGGATTTTTCTCTTGAAAAAAAAATACAAATCAAAAAAATTGTCAAGAGATCATTCTTAAACTTGCCTTTATCTTTTTTCTTTCTCTCTTCACATGGTTTAACAGACAAAGTTCTTCACTGGCCAGTAGTTTCAGTGAGCTCAGTAATTAACACCGTCACTAACTGCTGCCACTGTTGTGACTGGGCTGAGCAGAGAAGCCTCCATCCTCATTAAAGTGACATGGGCTCTTGTTAAAGCCACTAATAAGCAACAGGAACGCTGCTCTGCGCTGATGAGTGCAGCTGATAATAAAATACAAGATGCACATTTGTAAAATAAAACAGGCAGCTGACAGTTACACTAATAAGGTAATAATGGCACAAGTTCTTCGGCCCAACAATGCAGAAATGCCCTGAGGCCGCAATCAAAAATTAATTCTAATTATCATGTGAATACTGCATTAACTCTGAAGAATTATGAATTATAAATCTGCAACATGGTTCCCCTCTCAGAGTAGCCTAGCTTGCATGAGGATGTGATTTTTATTTTTTTTTCCAGCTGAGGCCTTCGAAGGTCTTATCACAGATTAAAGAATTTCACATAGACCTTGGCATAGCATCACTGCTACTATATAAAAAAAATAACAATGTAAAATAACTGTAAATGTGATAAAAAAAATACTATTTAACCATTTTTATCTTTAATTCATCACTATAAAGTTTGTAAGGATATCTATTTATGAGTTTTAACATCTTATACCCTCAGTGCTCATATTAATTACACTTTTTGGCAGAGTTGACTATTTTGAGCATGGAGTGGACTCAAAGCACTTACAGCCTGCTCACTAATGGTTCTAGTGAATCATTTAGGACTCTAAACCAGCCATTAACTGCATTTCAGCAGGTTCAAATGCTCAAGTGTGTATGATGACAGCTTGGGTATCTCTGTAGGTCTGTATTTAAACCTGTTCAGATTGAAATAATACATTACACACTGGTATCATCCAGACTGTGTCATAGAATGTGATTTTGTTGGAACTGTTTTGAATGATGCCAATCTGCCTGCACCAATTCTTCTTGCTGTTTTAAGAGTCACACTGGTGTCATACATAATGACACACACTGATTAACTGACTGTATACATGAATATATGTAGTAACAATAATTTCTACTAACATAAAGTGTCAGATCATGACATTTTTATGATTCTAAAATAAATAAAGTGTCCTACTTATTTTAGAATTTTTTTTTTTTTTACGGAATAACTAATTGACATAAAACTCTATAATGCTAGAATGTCAGTCCATCATTGATCTAGAATGAAAAAGATATTATAAATACAACCCAGGCCTCAAACAAGACTTAACAAGTAAATAAACAAACCATTGTAGAACAAAATTTTTCAACATAACAGTAAAATTAAGTTTTGAAGATATTCAGATTTTGAAGTTGTTAAAATACAATATTCATGGATCACAGTGGAAGACTGGAGCTGAGAGTGAAGGGTTTCTGTGATTGATGACTTACAGGTGCAACAATCTTCCCAGTCTGGCCGACCTGCATGTCATTGGGGACAAAGCCGGCGTCCACAGCAGCTCTGGATGCCCCAACTGCATTAAACGCACAGAAGGTGATATTAATAAATCTGACACACACACAGGCACACACACACAGACACAGACAAGTATAAGTAAAAGTATGTAAAAGTAAAACACCTGCAGCATTCAGTTTATCAGCCAGGTCATACAGCAACTTGAAGTTCTCCCCACTTTTCAAGCCTCGTCCTAAATGGATAAAAAACAAAAAAAACGTGGGTCCAACAACTGAATTGACAAGTGCGGTTAGGGTTGGGATTCCCGCTGGGATGCACTAAAATTGTCTGCACACATGGTACTGTTTGGATATAAACATCCACCAAATGGCATATAATATTTATAATTATATGATTAATGGGCCACAGGCCGCAGAGGAACCAATACAAATTGTGAACTGAGCAAATTCAGTGCAAACATGCTGCTAGTGTGTTCCAGACTAGGCTGAGAACAAATCTTGGCCGTGCAACATAATGAGAACAAGGTTTTCACACCATCATATAATAAAAAAAAACAGTAAAAAAAATGCATTGACAAAGATTTGGTTTCCTAAGAAATATGATTTTTTTCATTTGTTTGGCACCCTTGAAGCACTTAAGATGTGCAGCTTTCGCGTATTTTTCAGAGTGCATACCTCAACCCCGTCCAACTCTGCTGGCAAAGGTAATAAAGGGAAACATCAAATTCCTAATGATCCCCATGCCTTTAGCAGATTATATAATGAGTTCAAAACAGGTTTCTTAAAACTTATGTACCACATCAAAGTTTTAATTTCAGAAAACAAGAGAACAAGAAAAACACCACAAATGGACCTGAAAGAGTTTTGCTTAAGCCCTTACCTCCAGACACCACCACTTTAGCGCTGGTGAGCTCTGGTCTGTCGCTCTTGGTCAGACTCTGCTCAAGCCAGTGGGAAACACCCACAGGCGAAGGTGGGGAAACTATAAAAAGCAAATATACGTACTGTATGGTAAGGCTTTCATTACAGCTCATTCTTAATTACACACAAGTAGCCAAGAACAGATTTTAACTTTAGCTCAGCAGGTTCTTTATTTATTTATTTATTTATTTTTACCAACAAATCAAATAGTAATTGGTCATATTTTGGTATTTGGTCACCTACAATAAGAAATAAATTCAAATAAAATGAAGCCTGATGCAAAAAAAAAAAAAGAGTTCCCCATTTTTTGAAAATCAAAGTTTTAAATAACTGTTAATTTACCATACATTGCACTTGTCAATTTTCAAACACAGCTCAATTAATGACATAAAGTAGCTGAACTTGACCAAAAATACCAATGCAGATTAAATCTCATGCCACATATTGCACAGCTGTACAACTTTAAAAAGTATGATGTATTTTTCAACTAAAAATGAAAAAGCAAGATTGAAACAGGCCTATTTTTCAGATAGCTCAGACTTGAAGGTTTTTACCCTGTTCTGTAGCAGCACTTCCTCCTTCCATAGGTGCAGCTTCAAATGCTGTCCCCCTCACAGTGAAAACCTTGACCTTCTCATTGCACTTCACCGTGCACAAGGCATTTCCTGTGGTACAGCGACAAGATCAAGCACAGTATTTTTCCTTGAGCTTAATTACAGTATGCCAGTATATTGCTTACAACAATGAGGTGCTCAGCTGAATGTGTGCATTCAATGTGTCTACAAGGGGTTGGACTGTGTTTTTTATGTAAAAAAAACAAAAAAAACAAGTTCGTTCCAATGGACATAAACAAACTGGCACAACTTCAACTAAATCAAGCTGGGGGAGTTCCAAGGAATGGCCATAGTAAATTACTTATAGGTTTGACAATAGAGGCAAAGTGCCATAGAACTCTAAAACATTCAAGAGAAAATGAATCACAGTGAAAAGTTCAGTAATGCAATCCAGGAAAGCCCCCCTGAATTCCAAACAAGAACATGTGGCTCTTGCCAAAGTTTAAGTGGATGATTTCAGTCAGACATATATATTTCATGAGGTTAATGGGCCCCATCAAATTGTGATTAGAGATTCTTCTGGGAGGCTTTTATGCTAGACTGACAGCTAGGATGACTTGGGTAGATCTTGCAGTCATTAACAGGTCACAAACAATAATGCTGCATGTGCTCTTTCGCTGCATATTGAATATATATTGAAATCCGCATCAATTTAACCCATGACCTTCAGGACTGGCCAAGCAGTGCACTAAGTGACAGTGAATTAGCCTATAGCCAATAATTTATTCTGCTTCACAGGCCCTGCATTGTGGGTAATACTTTGAACAGGCCCAGGGTTCATAAATAAGCAACAGCATCATAAACCAGACTTTGGCAAAAGCTTTGATGAATGATTAAATGCAATATCTTTATACTATTATACATGGTACACTCTTTTTTTATACCCAATTATTTTAATGAATAATGAATAAATTAAGTATGTTTGTTCCTATGCCATTGTTGAGGCAAAAGTATTATAAAAAACAGAGAAGCAACCCTGTGACTAGGGTAGGCTGTGGCCGAGATCTGATATTATTGAATATTGTGATTTTTGTGATATTCTCTATAATATTTTTGTCTCAGGCTGTTTTTTTTATTTTATTTTTTTTAATTTTCTCTTTGACTGCTTGTTAAATTGTTGGTGCTGCAGCTAGTGACAAGTTACCTACGTAATAGCTGAAAGTCGGGGACGGGAGGCAATACTGTATATTGAAATAATAACATGATATTGAATATCGCAATATTTTTCCGGGACAGTATCGTGATATTCCATTTTGGATATTGCCTAAGCCTGGTTCTGGGGTCTTGCTGAATACTGTGTGGAAACTTTGACCTGCAAAGGAAAAGTAAACAAGAAGTGCTCAGCTCTTCCCCAACCGTTATTTCAAAGAGCCCTTGAGCAAGCAACTCAAGCTGCAGCCGTTTTGGTGGAGCTGTGCAGATATCAACAGTGCAGTAGTGGGCAGCTCCCATTTGTGGGTATATATGTGCAATCCCGCTTCCTGCTACAACCCTCTCCCCATTACACTTTTATTATTTGTTTACTCCACTTACTGAATTTGTCAAAACAAGAGGCTCACCGGCATAAATGGTCCTGACGAAGGTATCTTGGGATTTGACCTCAACGATGTCTGAAATTGTAGCCACGTCCAGCTTGGCAGACACTCTAGGAAGGAGACTCTGCAAAGTGAACCACAGTATTTGGTTAACATTTTCAGGCTTACAAAACCACAGATCTGTGGGGACATAAAGTGAGACTATAAAAGGTAGAGTAATGGTTGTAATGAGCTCCCTATGGACAATATAGAAAGGTTACTGGGACAGTGTGTATTTACAGAATTACTGGTAGGCCTGGTTTTGGAAATCATGGCAACAAATTTCAGGTACACTTAAGCAACTTTTATAGTGAGACATTTTCAGTGAACTACTTTCAAAACACCAATCCTATGGTATTTTAATGGTGCTGATGCAGGCGACGCAGTCAAGTCGAATTAACCACATAGCCTTTAATATGATGGCTCAAATAACAAACACTGTAAAGTGCAGCCCAGAAATAAAGATCAACCACAGTAAGTCAATATGAGCAGAATATATAAGATACTGTTTAATGCATCCTAATTCAATTGGAATACCATTAGATCTGTGAGCTGACAGTTCTATTGTACAATGACAGATTACAAGGGGAGTAACTGAGGTCAGTAGTACACTTACTGAAGATCTTCTTCTTAGGAAATTGGAAGGGGAAAAAAAGTTTCAGTCACATTACAGTATTAAGACGTAATCTTTAGAAACGCAACATCAAACATGCTTACTTAGTCGATACAATAATACACAGTATTCTTCATGCATGCCCAAGCACTTTACAATATAAACTTATTGGAAGAAGACAAAATCTTGAGCTTTTCTCTGACACTCTTTGTCAGAGAGATGTCAGAGAGATGTGTGTTTACAAAACACACATCCTTTAAATGTTTTAATGAGCATAGGTCCCAGACTTAGACTGTATTTACTGAGTTAAGGTTTGGGCTGGAAACAGTCAACAATCATCAAATTTCATTTTAAGGCATGACATGTAGCACAAATTATATGTGCAGTATTTGTCATTGTCTATTTATCATTATCTTAAAAAATAAAAACATCAGTAGCAACAACAACAACAAATGATGACTTAGGATTTCTGTAATTACCAATGTTATTCAGGTGACTTGTAACATAACAAATTTGTAACATGTATGTCATGGAGAAGAGAAACATTGATTCATAAAGTAATTATTTTTTTGCTGCTGAAAGTGGTATAGAAGAAAATGTAGCCTAACTTACCTTTCCAAAAGCAGAGGCTCCTGCACAGATGTGTGTGAAGTTAAACTGACTCTGAGTAGCCAGAATCAGTGGAGTTAATTCCTCTGAGGACCAAGGACAAGTTAGGCTTTATACAGGGCAGACAGGCAGATACAAATAATCTGATTTAACATGATGTAAATTTTTCTCATATGAAGCAGAGTTACAGAATATTACAAATATAATGGCAAACAAATAAATAAATAAATGCATACATAAATAAATTCCTGGGATTACCTGGTAGAAGGCCTTTGTATGAATCATGTTGAGCCACTAATATCTTTTTGACCCCCTTGACCTTACTGACCTCTTCAGCCACCTACAGTCCAGAAGAACAGAAAAAAGCATTTCCCACCATTTTACAAATTGCTTTGGTGATTGCAGGCAGGTTCACACACCCCGACTGAACTCACTCCCTCCACATCAGCTGCTGTCTAATTTTATCTCAAGTATCACCTTGTGCTCCCAGTACATTGTTGAATTGTATGCCAGTTTTTTTTTTCTTTTTTGTTTTGCAATGATGGATTACAGCTCCCATCAAGCAGTGTCTCTGCAAGCTATTTTTGATGCCATTAGAAAGACAAGAGAGGATGCAGGAGACTGCAGCAACACTGACAGGAGACACACAATGTACACTTGGTGTGTATTCGGAAATCAACAGTACCCTTGCACAAAGATCCACAAATAGAATTATACCAATATTATGCTAATGCTACATTTAGATAATACTTAGATAATACAAGATAATAATGTTAAATAAGATAGTTAATGCATGCAACCACAGCAGTGTTTCCTTTACATTCACTTAGCTGCAGTGGCCTCAGACACTCACAGCTAGAAAACGTAAATACAAAGAAATAAAAACATCATCTAGTTTTATTGCTCAGCCATCCAAACAAAATACTGATTACAACTGCACAATTGTCCACGATCTACATCCAAATTAAAACCATTCTTTAACTGCCACACCTACTGAAAGCCCTCAAAACCTTCTCCAGGGAACACTGAGTCCTCACATCCGTGCTCTCAGTTATCCTGTTACAGTAAAATACTGCAGGCCTACCTTTGAGCAGTTGGTGCCAGCGATAAGACAAGACACATCTTCCCCCACCTTGCTGGCAGCAGTGATGGCATTCAGCGTAATGGGTGTCAGCTTTTCATTATTGTGCTCTGCCACCACCAGGGTGCTCTGAAACCTCTGGAGAACACCGGCCTGCAAAAGACCAGCAACAAGAAGGGTTTGGCTTGGACTGAACACACAAGGCCACATGTCGTCCCTAAGGAGTAAATAAGTTTACTGGAACTAGTGCTGAAATAATAAGTCAATTGACAAAAGATGAATTCACTATAAATTTAATAATGTAATAATAATATTTTAGTCAAGTAAAAATACTTAAAATGTTCTGGTTACAGCTTCACAAATGCCAAAGTTGCTTGCTTTTCTCTGCTTCATATCATCATAAAATGAATACTTTGGGGTGTTTTTATCATAATTATTTTATTTTCATTAATTTAAAAAAAATCCTCTTGCACCCCTCTGATTAGTTGGCAGATTCCAAGGGTTGCTGCAAGACAGTCTTTGCAGCAGCTGTACTCATATACGTGGTCTAGGACTAGCAACATCACATTACTGTGGCCTCATTTACACGTCAGTCCTATAGGGCAGATAGCTCAAGAGCCAACAACCTACTTTGTGTCCTTTGGCCATGCCTCTCTTGTGATAATGAAAACCAGTTCAGTCAAGAACAAAGTAAACAAACCTACATGTTTCAAAGTCCAAAAACACACACTAAATTTGACGGCAGGAATACAGTAAGTTGCAAATAAACAGTAATTGCACTATAAGCTGTCCTGTCCTCATGCACATATATAACTTGATCAAGTGTTGACTGGTGAGTTAACTAGCTAAGCCAAATCAGGTGACCAGGTTTTCCTAAAACATGCATCTGTAAATCCATGATGGTCTTGATACAAATGGAGAATTATAAGCAAATAAAGCAGATTTCCATAAACATTTTACAGTACAGTGGTAGCAGCTGGCACCTCTCTTTAACCTTATGTCTGTACACCTTGCACTAGCTGTCTGTGCTCATGTTCTGACTGTTCAAAGGGTGTGTTTTGCCCTCAATGCTGTCTTGCAGATGAAGCGGTGGCATCTAAAGTAACTTAAAGCTCCTCCCCAGAAACATACAGTATAGGGAAAGTTGACTGCGCCTGAACATTACATGCCACTGCTAAAGAAATGCACAGCCATATCAGAAAAGTGGGAAATGCATTAGGCTATGTGTGAAAACTGACCTACAAAGGCAAAATCAATCAATCAATCAATAAAATTTAAAAAATTGGAACTCCCGATTATGGAGATATAAATGTTACCTGGCCAGTGTCTTATATTTGCCAAGGATTAACCTTAGAACATCCACATGTGTTTTCCCAAGTTAACTTTAATTAGACCCACCCCATGTGAAGTGATTTTGTGTGATTATGATTTGGTTTGTATTAGGTATTAAAAGGTTTAGAGGTCGTACTTGATCAATGACACATAGATTCAAAGTGGTAAGATTGAAACATAATGTTAAAATCCCTCAAGCATTTTGGTATCCCAACAATTTCTGGTGAATTAAATTACAGTGAAATCAAACTATTCTTCATTCGGCTGGAGGACCCGCTCGAAGCCCCTCAAGGACCCCTGAAGGTCCCCGGACCCCGCTTTGAAAACCACAATGTTAGTAGAGATTAGGCCTGAGGGGTTAATAAGTTACCGCCGTTCCACTGCCTGTCAGACAGCGCTGAGGGCTTACATACCCATGTGACGTCCTGATCTGACCCCGTATTAACTGCTGCCACCAGGCTGGCACTGGCACTTTCCTTCACGTTGTGCATATAAAATAATCGTACATGACCATGCCTGAATTAGTTAAATCTACATCCGATTCACTTACCAGCTGTCCCAAACCCTTCCTGCTTAATCGTGCTGTGTACATGGCTAAAACTTTATTTTTCTGACAGGTCCTGACTGAGCTGACGTTGTCTGTCAAGGGCAATGTCGAATCTAAAAGCGCTTATAAAGCCGTATAAATACACCGTGTTATCGACAACGGGATATCCGGTACAGCTTTTTCAAACGAAGAGTGCGTATGACAAACCTCATTTATAAAGATTTATTGTGGAATTAATAAATTTTAAAAAAGTGTTTAGACTCCATTTGTATAATCTTTCCTAGTTGAAAAGGAGAAGAAGGACAGCTTCACAAAAGCTTATCTTAGTTGCAGCCCTAGCCAACAAACACCAAAACAAGGTTTGTAATATCCAACAGTTTACAACACACCTTGGTGATTTTTACACAGCTTATTTATCAGTCTCTTTATTTATTTATTTATTTATTTATTTATTTTTGTCAGTTTCTTTATCTCTTTATTGTTTTTATTAATATTATTATTATTATTTTATTTTCACAATGTTGGACTGCTATGTTTGTGATAGAGTATGTGGTCTACCTCA
>OMKZ01042153.1:0-38509 GCA_900302535.1 Neoniphon sammara | reverse complement strand
TGTGGACTGTCTTGAAAATGTCTGTGAATATCAAGTCAGTACTGTCATTGTTGGGTCTGTCAGTTTGTTGGGGTTTGTTACAGTATTTTCTGTCTGTCATTGTAACATTTGTTGTCATTGAAATGATCACATTATGGATCATTGAACTGATACATTTGTATTTCAAGCTGTATAATTTTCTGGATCCTTTTTCTGTTAAGTGGATTGTTTTGTTTTTGATGGTTTTCCATTTCTAACCAACAAATGATTCCTCAGCCCAACCAGTGACCTTCAAACAGAAGCTGGAGAGCCAGGAGTCTGAAGAGGGAGGCAGTGTTACTCTGCACTGTGAGCTCTCTAAACCTGGGGTCCCTGTGGAGTGGAAGAAGGGAACACAGGTCCTGCAGTCTGGAGAGAAGTACCAGATGAAGCAGAAAGCCTCTGTGAACGAACTCCTGATCAGCAAAGTGGTGCCAGAAGACAGTGGAGAATACAGCTGTGTGTGTGGAGACCAGAAGACCACAGCCAGTCTCAAGATCAAGGGTAGGAGGAAGATTTTTCATTTAAACTGCTACATATTCAAATGTAAAAGAAACCAGCAGCTTACATTTTCAGTGTGATGTGTTTTTTTTTTTTTTTTTTATCTTTGTCACTACCAATACATTTACCTTTTCAGACTTATCCACAGTTTTTGCTGGAACGATTGATGTTGACTTGAAAGGAGGAACAATTTGTATTAGTCGTGAAGTGTGTTTGTAGGTGTTGCACTGTTGAAATTATTGTTTTGTCTTGACTCAGCCACTTTGAAGATATCCTGTGAAATTTCTGTTACTAACTCATTGTTTTTTTATGTTGTCTCCCTGTTTGCAGTTTCTTAAAATTCCAGTGTACTTTGTGGGTGCATTGCATCAGATTGTTGAATGTATGCTGTGAATTACTTGGTTGAGTCCCTTTGCTCTGTCTTCTGTCCTGCTCAGTGTGCATTGATACAGTAGATGAAGCTGAAAGGTTACTCTTTATACCTTTGCAGGGTTTTCCCTTTCTCTCTTGTCACTCTGTCTCTTACTTTTGAGATTACAACTCAAAGTGGAAACCTAGTTATGGCTTTAAAGCCTCTAGCTCCTGTAATAGCTCTAAAGTAGAAACCCTTGAATGAAGGTGGAGTACTCTTGGAGTAAAAGCTGATTCATTTTGTCATCTGGTCTGAAACAGTTTCCAGACCTTGCTTCTTGTTTTTGTTTCTATTTTTGCTAGTGATGCTGTTGACCGCTGATGATGTCTCTGTGCTGGTTCGTGAACGATAAAAACATTTGTTTTGATTTGGAATTCATGAGCCACAGGTTTAAGCCATATTCTTTTGTTATAATTGTAAATTGGACGATTGAGTATGCTGTGAGATTCTGAATTCAAAATGTTTTCATCACAGCTGTGAAGCCCTCTGGTCCCCCATCAGCTGCCAAACAGGAATCTAAGAGGCAAGAGACCAAAAAAACTGTGGAAGGTATGAAGAGAAGATTGCATTTAGCTGCGGTTTGACTTCCAGCTTTACCTGAGCTTTACGAGATCTTATTGCATCTGAGCTTTCCATCTGCTTCCATGTTTAGTGTGCTCTAAAATTGGGTGCGTATCTTCTTGTACATATGTGAATGCTAGATATGATTTTTAGGTGCTCTAGCTCTCTGACATCAAATGTTGTGTTGCAGTTTTCTCGTGCTTCTCCTGTGGCAAACGGTGCTTCTATCTGATAATGGCGTAGCCTTGGAATTGTCAGCGTGGTTTTGCTTTATTTGTAGCACAGACTGGCTTCTTGTAATGAGTGGATTGGAGATAATTGTATTGTTGCCGGTAGCCCTGTTGACATTATCTGTGCCTTTGTCCGGGTATGGTCATCTGTTGTCTCTTGGAATTTACATAAGCGTTGGGTACTTATGTCGCATGACGCTTTCTTCGTTGCACATACTTGCTAAAATGAATGTTTTCAGAAGACTGGGAACCCATGTATTCATGCCAGGTACCCTATGCACATAACCATTTTTATCAGTCAAACTGATTCACTGGCCGCTGAATCTATTCTGTTAAGTGGCTGCTGTAATGTAAAACTTGTCAACTGATAACACTATCTCTTCTGTGAGAGTCCGTAAACAGCAGCCACTGATATATGCTTAAAGCTGGAGCTCAAAGTAGGAGGAGGCTATAGGAGATGTGTTAGCATGGTTTGTGCCACTGCTGGAACTGAGTGTTCTCTAAGTCCTTGTTGCTGCCATCAGGACTTCTACAGTTTTTGTTCCATGTAATATTTGTATTGCAGCTGTGAAGCCTGAAGCTCCATCGATAGATGACAAAGTCAAGCCCAAGAGGCAGGAGATAAAAGAGACAGTAGAAGGTAACAGGCAGAAGATTCTCAGCTTTAGCCTTTTTTTGCATTCATATGAGCTGAGTGTGTGTGCATTATTTGTGAAATGTAAACCAGCGCTCTGGTCATTGCTCGAGATGTGATCAACATTCTATAAGCAACCTATAATAAGTTCTATAGTGTCTTTAAAACATGTCTTTATTCCATTTCTTTGCTGGTAATAGGTGTTAAGTTTGTTGGGTGATGAACTGACTTGTGTATTGCTGATTTATTATGTTTGATAGCTAGCTTAATTTTTGCCCTTCCACTTTGTCTTTTGGTGTAACCTGACTCTATTTCATGTACTCCCTGGTAACTGTGTGTCTTTTATCTGCCTGTTAAATATCTCCGGCATTTTTGCTACCTTATTTGAGCCACTGCTGCGGAAAAAATAATAATGTTTCTACATCGTTGGATTTTGGTGATCATGGCTTTGTTCTTTAGCATGGCTATGAATGACCGTTAGCCTTGGCTCCCATTCATCATCTGACGACTTAAGCAGTGCACGCCTCAAGATTTATTGGTTTTAAGACCAGTTGCATTGCATATTCTATGGCCTAAGGGTCAAAGGGTCTGAGATTCAAATGTTATGTTTAATTTCATAGCTGTGAAGCTTCAAACTACTGAGGAAACTCCTAAGCAACAGCCCCAAAAACAGGAGACCCAGAAATTAGAGCCCAGAGTGGGAGGTGAAGGTAGGGAGAGACACCAGGAATGTTGTTTGCATGGCTCTTGTTGGCTACTGCCTTGTCCAGGCTTTAACATCTGTCAGTACTGTAAAGGACAGCGAAATATACTCACAAACTATTGGATGGTATGGAGGGAGGAGGCCGTTTGTGCAGTTGGTTATGTTGGCTAATGAATGGTTCAAACATAAAGCAAGGCTACTTTTGTTCTCTTGATTGCTCTGTTTTGCTGTACTGTCTGTCCTGTGGCAAATGTGTTGTTTAGGGGTTTCAGTACTATGTTCTGTCAGTTCTGTGGTGAACATGTTTTGCACAATGTTTGTGGCACTGTGACAGTACTGTTGTGGATTGCTGCTGTCTTTTAGAGCAGTGACAAGGATCTGTACAGACAAGCATTAATTGCTGTTGCCTGTAGCTCTGTTGATTTTGATTGCAAATTCCCGCTTTCCCAGATGTTGTTTGTCTTAGTTTTGTTTCTTATTGTATGGAACTTGACGCATTTACTGTGGAACTGACATGATGTGGCTGATGCGCTTTGTTGAAAAATGTGACTGTGGCAGTTGTGTTTGCTTTTATATGGTTCTGGTAGGCTGTTTGCTTTTCAGGCTATAGCACCCACCACTTTGTGTTTTTGAGAGTGTTGTTGTGCTTTATCACAGCTGAGAGGACTGCTGTTGGAGTAGCTGCCAAACAAGATACAACGAAGCAGGGGACCAAAGAGGCAGCAGCAGGTATACAAGGATGTTAGCTGCTGTTTGGCGTCATACTTCCTCCCAGTTGTACAATTTCTTGCCACATCCTGCTCAGTCACTGTATTGCCAAAGGAAGGTCTACATTGATAGTTGTTACTGTATGTTGCATTTAGCTGTGTCATAAATTGGCCATATGTGATGCTGCTTGATATTATTTATTTATTGCTGTTTGTGTTTTTTGGTGGAAGTGACATGAAAGATTGGAACAAAGAACAGCTTTATCAGCTGCTGTTATCATATAGCGTAATTCTTAGTAAAAATTCTGTTACTTAAGGCATTTTTATTTATGAGGCTCAAGACAGAAGCTTGGCTGGTGGTCCTGTGTTTAAATTTCAATCTGTGCACTCGTATGCTCTTGGGTTAATAAATATTAGTCTTATTTAATATCAAATGATGTACTTGTAAAGCCTCCAGCTCGAGTGTTGTAATGATGCCAAAATAAAGGAGCCAAAATGGAAATGAAGGTTGGGGAATACAAGACAAGTACATCCATAACTCCATTCCTGGTTACATGATTCAGTTCATCTTCAGTAATGAGAGAGAAAAAGACAGATTCTATAATTATGAATCAGGGTGTTGCTGAAAATGAGTGTTTGCTCAGCAAATCGTCATTGAACAAATGCATACTAAAAATGAGTTGTGTGGCTGGTGGCGCTGTAAGCAGCATATTTTATTTGAGGTTTAATCAGGCGTGAAATGTTTTATCACAGTGGTGAAACTGCCAAGTTCTCCAGTGGCTACTAAATAAGAGCCTAACAAGGAGTCCAAAAAAGTGGAATGCCTTATATTACCACAGTATACTATACTCATCTATGTGGTAGTGTATCTGAATGCAACATACTTGATTCCCATTTGTCCATATGCTAGTGCTTTATCTGTTTGGAGAAAGAACTTTTAGTCTTGACATTATTCATGTTATCTGTTGGTCTACATCTATCATTATCCATACACATTTCATAGATTGTTTTGTGGATTTTGTTACTACTGTGGCTCATTTGTTTTGTTTGCTGAGCAGTTGGAAATTGCTCAGTGGCATTTTCTTTTAGTCAAACTAATTTGTTTCTTTTGATTTTACTTGGTTTCTGCCAGTCTTAGGATACAGCCATTATGCACAGAATTTGTCCTGCTCAGTAGACAGTTAAAAAGTCCTAATTATGTTAATTTCACCAGCAGAGAAAGAAAAGCCTGCTGTTTCTGCAGCCACCACAAAGCCAGACCCTACAAAGCCGGAGGCCAAAGTAAAAGGAGCAGGTAGACTTTTTGTGGCACACATGCACTTTACTGTGTAAAGCATTCCGCTTTCCATGTGAGTTTTGCACGCCATGTGTTTGGTCTTTTTTTTATTATTATTATTATTATTTTTGCTCAAATCCAGTTAGTGAAAGTACAATCACAAGACAATTGGCAAACTGCAGCGTTGACAAGAAAGCAGCTGTTTCCAAACCATGGTAACAAAACAAGTTGAAACATACAGTGCAGGCCAAACAATACCAAAAAGTTGAAGACTGTAGAAAACCTTGTTTACAGATGGATCATGTACAGTTGAAATTGGAGTTTTTGTTGTGAGACTGCCACATCAGAGGTTAGTCAAACAGTGCATAAAACCTGGAGTCAAACATAGTGGTGGAAATATTCAGGTGTCAGATGTTTCGCTCATTCTGGAGTTGATGACTTGCACAGGATCAACCACACATTGACCAAAGATGTAAGGTTTGTACCAGAAGCACAAATCTTTTCTGCAGAGGCATGTCATCCCTTCTGGCTTAAAATTGTGTGGAGGAGGATTCGTTATTCAACAGGACAGTGACCTTAAACATGAAGCTGTGTCTAGCCTGTTTCATGTCTATGGAGTTGCAAGGAATGAATTCTTGGTAGTAGACTCTGACTTGAAGACCTAACTGTGTCTCATCATTTTTTCCCACCGATCCAAAACCAGAAACTCACATTGATGCCATTAGTTAGGAATAATTAGCTTGTGTTGTCTCTTTTTCAGTCCTGTTTGTGTTTGATGTAATTAATTTATGCTTGACTGGCTCTGTGTTTTGATTAGAAGTAAGAATTACATGCTGTGTAGCATTGTGTGTTTGTGTGTGTGTGTGTGTGTGTGTGTGTGTTTTCATGTATATATGTTTGAGCAGTCACACATTTCTTGGGTGGTCGGCTTGTCTTGTGTTTGTCTTGGTTGAGGTCACATGCTCAGTCAGGCAAGCTGGAAATGAACACAAGGGAAGTATAAATTATAAAGAAGGTATTTTTGAGTTTTCATCTTGTATCTAATCTGAAAGACCGTGGGTTGCACCATTTTGTCCATACTCTTATCTAATTTCTTCAATTCCTAGCTCTTCCAGTCATATTCACTCAAGATCTGGAAAGTCAGGAGGCTGAGGAGGGAGGCAGTGTTACTCTGCACTGCGAGCTCTCTAAACCTGGGGTCCTTGTGGAGTGGAAGAAGGGAACACAAGTACTGAAATCTGGAATAAAGTATCAGATGAAGCAAACAGGCTACAGTTATGAACTACAGATCTTGGATTTGAAACCTGGAGACACTGGAAGTTACTCGTGCTGTTTAGAGGACACAGACAGCTTTGCCTCTCTTATAGTAAATGGTAGGATGGACACCATTTCAAGACCATTTCATCGATGTTGTCTGCTTTACCATGACATCTTAAATTGAAAGAGCTAGTTTGTTCATTATCTGTTCTTTCTTGTAGTATATTTCTGTCTCCAGTCTTCATCTTGCAGATAATTATCATTGGTTATTTCTTTTCATTCATCAGCTCTCCCAGTCACTTTCACAAAAGAGCTGAAGAGCCAAATAGCTGATGAGGGCGACAGTGTTACTCTTCAATGCGAGCTCTCTAAATCTGATGTTCTCTTGGATTGGAGGAAAGAAGAACTGGGTCTTTGCCCTTGTGCCAAATATGAAATTAGACAGAAAGGCCATGTTGCTACACTCATAATCCATGATGTAGACCTAGAGGATTCTGGGAACTACACATGTGACAGTGGTGACTGTCAAAGCACTGCTCAGCTAGTTGTAAAGGGTATGGTAGTTGGACACCTTTCTCTGTACATCTCATTTCTTCATATGTACAGCAGTTTTCTGTGTGTGGCACAAGTTTTCCCTGTCTTGGTTCTCCTAACATTTCCTACAAATTTCCTGCTTTTCCTCCCCGCAGCCAAGCCTGTCTTTTTCAAAACCCAGCTGGCAAACCTTGACAGGCAGGCAGGGGAGACAGTTGCGCTTCGCTGTGAAACCACAAAACCGGGAGCCAGGGTGGTCTGGAGGTGCGGTGACAGGGTGCTGGAGTCTAGCAGCAAATACCAGCTGAAACAGGAAGGTGCTGTAGTCGAGCTTGTCATCTATAAACTGCGGGGAGCTGACTCAGGAGAATACTCCTGTGACACAGGCAGCCAGAGGACTTCAGCTGTTCTCTCTGTGCAGGGTAGGAATGCTGTATTCAGGACTTTTTATGTTATTCCTGTCAACCACATTCTGGAGTCTTCTCTGGTCTTCTCTGTGCCCTAAATCATTCTTTGTTTCCTCACCTCTTTCCTCCAAGGACAAACTTCAGCATGAAATGCACCAACCTTACATTTAGAGATCCTGTTTGCTCTTCCTGACTCTATTTAAGGATTGTGATATCAACCCTCATGCCATGTGTCTTTAATTAAGAGGTCTTGTTGCTTGTTTTAGGGTTCACATTTTCAGTGCACTTGGAAATATTCACACAATCACCTTGCTTTTGTGCTTGATCACCGATCACATTTAATCATTTCTGCCTTTTGTCTTTTTTCACATTAACACTATCTCACTCTTAATCTTGAAAAACACAGTGGACTCACATTTTGATCACAATATTGCAGAGATCTATTTGAGCTTTCTCCTTGTCAAGGATGTGCTCCTGTCAACCCAGAAATATGTAACTGCATTACTGAAATTTGTCAAACAGAGGTTGAGGTCACCATAGTGAAATTCTTGGAGAGCTGTGTCGTGTGTGAGGGAGAAGATGTCCACTTTGACTGCCTGCTTTCACATGAGGAGGCACCCCCGGCCCAATGGAAACTCCAGGACGTCCCACTACAGAATAATGAGATGAACCTGATCCGGACTGAGGGCCGGGTGCACAGCCTAACACTCAGAGGTGTCACCAAGGCGGACTCAGGCACTGTCACCTTCACAGTGGGTAACCACACTTCCACTGCTTATCTGACAGTCAGAGGTAAGGGGAACATTTAGCTTTCTTAGTCCAATGGCAATGACTAACACTTACCTTTTATCTCCTGTTGATTCCAAAATCATCGGCTTCTCCATCATCCTTCCATCCATGCCTGCATTTGTACTTTTGAAAGTTTTGAACATGGGAAGCATCCTAAATCTTGGATGCTTCTGATTTCCAACAGTTCACTTTTCACTGAGATGTTCCCTATTCCCTGTCACCTTTCACTTCCTCATTTTTGCAGTATCTACTTTACAGTCTATGCCATTGTATTTCTGTATGCATGTTCTCTCCTCCACGTTCTATTGAACATTTGCCTATTCCTCTTATCACTCATGTTGTCAGTCAACATGAGAGTTTCTCAGTCACGTCTTCAGCACTGTATACCTAAATACATGCAGTTTTTTCACTGTGTAGTGTCATCAAATAACTTGAGAACTCTGTCATAATCCATTCACTGATCGTCTTTATTATGAATAATTTGTTCATGAAAAATGCAATTCATTTTTTTTCATCTTTCCTCATAATTTAACTGCACTAGAAATTAATCTGACAAATGTTGAATTTTGATAGCTTTGTGGGAATATCAGTGGTTTGTCCCCTTTCAGTTTAGCAAGGTAATCCCCTGGTGTGTCCTTGAAAAAAAAAAATCTCTGTGGTTTAGTGATGCCCTCAGACTGTCTTTGAGCATTATGTACAGCAAGACTAATTACTGATTCACCCTCTTCCAATATATCTTTTCACGGCTAAGTAATTTGTTCAAGAATATATAAATAGATTAATTAAACTGCTGAATATTTTCTGATTTAGTCTGTTATTGATGAAGACTGTTGCTTCATCTACAACTCTCAACTGTGTTTTATTTGCTCGTTTTATGCTTCCTATTAGTATGGAATAGTTGAAATTGTGAGTATAAATAACTGAAAACCAGAATGTCTTGAGTATAATTTGTCTACGTTCGCCTCTGAACCATCTTAACATATTGCCCTAACCTATGATGGTCTTTCTGGCAGCGGCACCTGTTGTATTCAAGAAGGAGCTGGAGAGCCAGGAGGCCATCGAAGGAGACAAAGCCACCCTGTCGTGTGAGATATCCAGCCCAGATGGCAAGGTGACCTGGAGGAAGGGTTCAACTGTGCTCACCCAGGGGGAGAAGTACTCTATGGAGCATAGAGGTTCCACCCAGATCCTGGTGGTGCATAAGCTGAAGGGGGAGGATACTGGAGAGTACATCTGCGATACAGGGGACAAGCAAAGCACTGCTACCCTGACTGTGAAAGGTAACAGAGCCCATCTTCATCTATGTGTCCTGTCTCCTGACCGCCCTGTTCGTTCTTCCTGAAGTCCATCCTGTGTTCATTCATCCCATCATCAACAGCTGGATAAAACCTCAGAAAAAGATCGGAATCTTTTTCTCTTGGATTCCACAGTTGTAGAGTTAAACGGAACATCTTAGCTAGCATGAAATTAGACTTATAATGATCTGATTTTGGTGGCTACAAGTGGTGACTTTAATATTTTCCTTGTGTGATGGAAGTCATACAAGCTACAGCATCATGCAGTGACTGTATTGTTAATGCAAGTTCAAGTTAATTTAGTGTATTAGAATTTATTGACTATTCATTTTGTAAAATTTAACTAGTTTTCATTAGACTGGCGCATGCCAGAATGCAACATACGTTCTCTTTAGGCTACACTTATGGCACAGTCAGTATTGTAGTACTGAAGTATTGAAAGTGATGTTGTTGGTGGTAGATATATGCTCTGAGTGATGCCTTCTTGGGACCTTGCTCAGATCTGATCACTGCTTTCCCGTCATTCCATTCACCCTCAGAGCGTGTGCGCATCGTCCGAGAGCTCTGTGACATCACCGTGGTCACTGGACAGGATGCTGTCTTTGAGGTTGAGTTGTCAGGAGTGGCGAATGGAGAATGGTGGCTTGGAGACAACCTCCTCCAAAATAACGATCTGAACGAAATGAGCTGCCAGGGTAGAGTGCACCGCTTGACCCTGAAGATGGTGACTACAGATGAGTCAGGTGATGTGGCCTTCGTAGTGGGAGAAGAGAAGAGTGTGGCCTGTCTTCTGGTGGAGGAGAAACCCAAAGGTAATGGAGAAGACATAATCACTAGAGATTTGTAGCCCTCACTTCTCCATCGACCACCAAACAGCTTTGCCTTGGCAAATGGAAATCAGCCGGCATCATCATCTTCAACATCTAACTATTCTTACTCATGTCGTCCATCCCCTTGCTTTCATTTTATAGCATCTGCTAGATGCTATAAAAGAAGGGCAGTTTGCAATATTTAAATAATTTTAAAAAATGCAATAAATTTCATTTTTATTGCTTACCCTGAAGCCAGAATAATAAACACGAGTTCAGTAGATTTCAGGAAGTCCAGAAAGAAGTCAGGAAATTAAGTAGTTGCTCTTTTTATATGACACATATACATATATATACTATACATATGAAATAGATGCCTAGATCTTTTAACCGAGGGGTGTACGGTGAAGCGTGATTAGCTGGGTATCATTTGACTTAAGTCTGAATTTTCCATATTACGAAGGAGATTTACTTTTAACCTGGCTTGATGGCCACGTTAGCTTACACTGCATACCTAACCTTCAGCCAGCAAAATCCTCTGGATATTCCTGGTGATCTTCTCTATGAGAGAAGTCGAATACAATATTTATGTGAAGTGTGGTCTAGTGGAGGTTAACCCCCATAGTCTTCCTCCTCTCATTTTTTTTCCTGTCCACTGACGGCAATCTGAGCAATTTAATTTTATACAGTCTATAATTCATGCACTAAAAGACCAATGAAGGCACGCAAACTATTTACCACTTCAGATGAAATTTTTGTGTTTCATTTGAACTTGCTTTCGTGTGTTGCAGGGATTGCAACTAACATCAACAATGTTGAGAATAATCATCAGAGTATCACAGATCATACTCAGTCAAGATAATTTCACTGAAAACTGTCTTGAAAATTATCTCAACTGTGATTGAAGTCAAGTCAAGCCTTAGTGAAGTAAATTTCACATGAATGTCTGAGTACTGAGTAATGATGTACTCATGTACATGTACATGTACGTGTACATGTACGCAATACCAGCTAGCACAAAGAAAGCCTTGATATTTTAAGCTCTCTTTGTTGTTCACCTCTGGTGAAATTGCCATTTATTGACCATGCTGTAAAGAATATAAGAATATAGAAGTCACTGCATGCATAAATATATTTAAATACATTTTTAAATTTGTACCAGGCTGTAGAAGCAGGAAGAAAGGAAGTAATACATAAAAATGCCCTAATTATTGAACTTAGTTTCGGGTTTCCCATATTTACAGTGCTAATACTAGAGAAGCCACACAACACTGTGGCTTTAGAGGGTGAGACTGTCACTCTGTCCTGCACCATCTCTGACCCAAAAGCCACTGTCACCTGGATCAGGAACAGCATGGCCATCAAAGCAGGTGTCAAGTATGACTTGAGGAAGAATGGAGCACTGCAACAGCTCCGCATCCACAACCTGTTGCCAGAAGACTCAGGAACGTACTCCTGTGATACAGGAGATGCACAGTGTGACGTCACATTGACTGTGGAAGGTAAAGAACGATGCCAGCTGTAGAAAAAATGTCCCTTTCCTGTTGATCAGGTTCAAGTCTGTGGATCAAGATAAAATTGGAATGACCGTCTTACAACATTCTTGAATGCCCTTGATGCACCCAGTCTGCCATCGATGTGCATCACCAAAACCATCTTTTCTTTCATCCATCAAAGATGTTAATCTACAATTTGCCATCTCAGCATTTGATGCCAAATTTTTCCATTTTAAATTCTCACCAGGTGCCCCAGCATTCTTCAAGAAAGAGCTCAACAACCAGGAAGCCATAGAGGGTGATGATGTTACACTCCGCTGTGAGCTGTCTAAACCAGGCTTTCGTGTTGAGTGGAGGAAAGGGGGCATGGTCCTCCAGCCTGGTAAGAAGTATGAGATGAGGCAGAATGGGTGCATTCAGGAGCTCTGTATACGGAACTTGGAGCCTGAAGACAGTGGCTACTACACCTGTGACGCAGGAGACCAGCTCACTACAGCCTCTTTGGCAGTGCAAGGTAGCCTATCTCAGCAGTGTTGCATCTGTCCCAGGTTTTACTTCAGAACAGCCAATTTAATCTTGACTGGATTCTGCCACAGTGGTGGTGGTGTTATTTATTTATTTATTTATTTATTTAATCTTTGTTCTTTGTCATAGCAGGAGCATAATTCTTAGAAATTTATGGGCAATAACAATTCTTAGAAATTGTAATAATTATTGCAATTGTTCACTTTGACATAAAGAATAAGTTCAAGCTTAAGTTTATCCAGAGCTCTTAATCACTGTTACAGTGTCAAAGGGTTTCACAGACCCACAGTATACATAAATCAAAATGACAACCTGTGACATAAACCCTCATAATAGGGAAGAAAAATAACAAACAAAAACGGGGCAAAAAGGAAGAATATATTTAGGCAGTCCTGTTTCTATAAATTGTGATGTATGGTGTAATTTTCTATCTTGTATATCATTTTGTTCTATCATTCAAGTTAACATAATGGTGATAATCATTTTTTGGCAATTTACTTTTCAGTAAATCTCATGCATGTTTACTTCATTAGGGACTGTTGACAATCAAAATGTAGATAAAACTTAAAATACAGCTGGCTCTGCACTCACTGTATGAGTAATATTGGAACCTCAGTGTATGCATGTGTATGTTTCACTCAACAGTGAAAGAGGTCTTCGTTGTGTCTGGTCTTAAGACCATCGACGTCTTTGTTGGGGAATGGGCCACCTTCTCCTGCCAGCTGTCGGGTAGGGCAGCTGGTAAGGTGCAGTGGTGGCTGGATGGCACCTTGCTGGAGAACAGCCCCTTCAGTGAGATTGGGCTGAGCCAGGGCCACATCCACACACTCACCTTAAAGAACCTGGCCACAGATGACTCTGGCACAGTCATGTTCAAAGCCGGCAACGTGGTGTCAACAGCCAAGCTCTTAGTCAAAGGTATCAGGGTACAAGTAACAGATATAACTAGCAGAGAAGCTCAGAGGATGAGAGCATCTCAGTTGCACTCTTTTTCAGACTCTGCAGCATTTTAATTCATCAATTTAAATCTTATAAATATAATATTTGCACTGTAGCTCACTTCAAAGCCAATGCTCTACTATTATGCTGTTACTTCAATGTTGTACTAAGCATAATAACAAATTTCTTCTCCCTACTTTGAGTAAATCCTTTCAAGATGTAATTAACCAAATATTTGGTACACTGTCCTGTTTCTTTAAGTATTAAGTATGCTGCAGATGTCCATAAAAGAGTTTGAAGCTCCTTCAGTAAACACAGAATGAGTACAAGTGCAAAAGTTTTGGATTTCAGTGCTTCATCCATGCATGATCAGATATTGTTTCTCATCTTATTATTAGTACTAGCATCAGAGTGTTCCATGCTGTATGCTTTGATATAATCAAAACATACAACTGGGTGCAGCATCACAGAAAATTTTAATTAAGTTTGAGCTGAAGAACATCTAAATTCAAATGTGTCGGTGACACAGAGAATCAAACTAAATAGTATTCATGTCAAGTCATTACCATTGATTTTGATTGTCCAACAGAAATTCATTATTTACACGTTTTTCTTTTGGCTTGTCTGTGAATTTGTCTTATGTAATATATATTTTGTTAGGAGCTCATTATCCCTTGGCAATATCCATGGTGAGTGATGTATTACCGGCGATTTGATACAATGGACATGAACATGAAGGACTTTTCCTTCTGAATTAGGCCTGGTTATGTCAATGTTGAGGTCTGATGCGGGTTTTATGGTGTGTAGTTAGAGTGGGAGCCAATTAGCAGTGATTTTAGAAATGTTGTATCAGGGAAGTGCTGCTCCACCCATCCACTCAGGCTGGCCACTGTCCCATACTCACCTTCACTCTCACCTCCATGTGGCTGTCGCTGCCCCACCTGCCCTGTGCGCCCCTGGCCTGCAAGCACTAAAACCTCTAACACTTCGACATCTGTCTCATGAGTTTGACATTTCTATTCACCTTTCATGCCCTCATCTGTCATCAGCCATCAGCTACTAGCACTTATTGGCCCTCGGTGACTTTGACCCTGAACCTCGACAGTTGGGCTTTTTGATCCCCTTTTCATTTAGAGAGGTCACCTAAGAAATCACAGAGGTCAAGCAGTATTAAACTGTATAGTTTGGTACATGGTGGTGTATTTATACACTTTGTATTGGATACACCACATATGAACACCACTCCAAGGTGCTCTGGGGGTTATAAAGCCCAAATGTCATTCGGCATGTCCTGTGCATGTCCTTACATCTTACGGCCAAGCGCTGACCCAATGACCCCGACCCCATCCTCAGATCCCACAGTTGAAGTGGTGAGCGAGATGGAGGACCTAGAGGTGGTCGAAGACCAACCAGCTGAGTTCATCTGCCAATACTCACGGCCAGTCAAGGCTCAGTGGAGGAAAGACGGGCGGCCATTGCAGCCTGATGGCCAAAGGGTGGTAGTGGAGCAGGACTGGAATGTGGCTCGCATGTACATTAGCCATGTGTCCACTGGGGACAGGGGCACATACTCCTGTGAGGCAGAGGGGACCTGCGTGGTTGCCTCACTGCATGTGGCAGGTGAGCTTCCCTCCACATGGAAAGATCGCCTGCCTTCTGTGGTTCGCCCCCACACACAAAACTTCTATAAGGTTTATTATGGCAGGATGATATCTAACAGTTCTGTGGCCCGAGTCTTATGGTTGTCATATGAAAAACTTGCACTTCCAGTTCAAAGTCTCAAAAAGTATGAATGGTTTTTTTTGTTTGTTTTGTTTTGTTTTTTGAAGTGCTTGTTTATGTTCACATATACTATTTTGTGTCTAGATTGCTCTCTGATCATCACAAAATTCCAACAAAAATGAAGTAAAAGTAGATTTCCTACTTTAGCCTCAGAGTCTTCCTGGATTGTTTCTTGATTGTGCTCTCTTTTTTTCTCCATTTTCCACTCTACAGCCAAACCCATTGACATTGTCCAGGGCCTGGAGAACGTGGAAACCATTGATGGAGGTGAAGCGCTGTTTGAGTGTGCTCTCTCACGTCCTGAGACCAAAGACTGCCGCTGGCTTCTCAAAGGCGTTCCAGTGAAGGAGTCACCTAATGCTGAGATTGTGTCATTTGAGAGTGGCCGTCGTCATCTCCTCTTACTGAAAGAGTTGCGTGTCGAAGACAGTTGTACAGTAACCTTCCAAGCTGGCACAGCCTCCACATGTGCCCAGCTATCTGTCAAAGGTGAGGCATTAAAATTAATGCCCTTCAAATTGCATTCATACTAATACCTTGACTGATTATTAACATTACTCCCTCAAACTGTCCCTGGAAATCATTTAATTTCTTCATTTTGGTCCTCTCTGCTTAGGCTGGCAGCTGGACATAGTGAAGGGTCTGGAGGATAAGGTGGCTGCAGTGGGAGAGAAGGTCGAGTTTTGTGTTGAGCTGACTGAGCCTGTCCCTGTGGCGGAGATAGCCTGGTATGCTAACGGAGTTGAGATTAAGCCCAGCGACATCTGGGCCATGAGGGCTGATGGCCGTTCCTATCGCCTGGTCCTCAGACAGGCACCTCTCTTACCCCAGCAGGAAATCACGTTTGCAGCTAGAGATGCTATCTCTTTGGCCAAACTCACCATTATCAGTAAGTGCTGGCGAAACTGCCCAAGTCTTTTCCAGTATTGATGTCTTTTCTATCTTTATTAAGACTTTTGAGATTTTCAGTGTAAGATCCACCACGACAGACATAAGCATATTGACAGACCTAAGTTGCAATTTTTTTTTTTCTTTCTCAGTGGTCATAGATGCCTTTGACTCGTTTCTCCTTTTCTCAACAGCTGTACCTGATCCTCCAGAGGACCCAGAAATCCTCAGTAAGAGTAAGCAATCCGTTACCCTTTCCTGGTTCACTCCTCTACATGACGGAGGCAGTCCTATTCTGGGCTATAGGGTCGAGATGCGGCTGGTAGACAGCGCCCTCTGGCTGCCATGTCATTCAGAACCTGTGTGCAACACAGAGTTTGTGGTAGAAAATCTCATCCCGGGCAGTGGCTACAGGTTTAGAGTGGCGGCCATCAACAGAGCTGGGACAGGAGAGCCTGTTCAGCTGCCTCAGACAGTGCAGCTTGGTGAGTGGGCACATTGTGTTACTGAAATAAAGAAATGTTGTAAAATCCACAATGGATGTTGCACAAAAGATTATATTAAAATTAATCTCCCCTTATCAACAAAGTTGTTTCTGGCAGAGAACTGAGCTGTATATCATTGAATAACATTGATTGTTATATTTTTTACAAAACATAATTATAAAAATTGTTGTCACATATGAGATAACTTTACAAATTTGCTGTGTCCTAGTCAGTGAAATGATAACAGCATTGTAAAGCAACATACCAGGCTGCCATCTGCTGTAATATGTTTCTTTTTTATTGTTACACAGAGGCTCCTGTGACAGTGACACAGCCAGTTACCTCCTCAGACCTGCAGGCAGGTAAGATGGTGTGTGTGTGAAGTGCCGGTGTTCTTGGGGGTGGGGGTGGGTGTTATGTCAGTCGCATGTCACAAGATGTCAGACAGGTGAAGGTAGAGACGATATACTACTTCACCACAGAGAGAGACAAGCACTGTTGATTAAGGATTTTTGAAGGTTCTGTGCATACCTGTATAGCCTCAGGTAAGGCCAAGAACTCTGTCCAGCTCAACCTGAAATGTAAATAAGAAAACCTACAACCATTTTTGTTCCCCTTGGTAATCATCCTTTAAGTTACTGTAATTATAGCCCTCTATAAGCTCATCACACACAGACTGAATTGGATGGCTGCATATCATGGTAAGTTTGCATAAAGTTTGAATAGTTCAGCTCTGCCACCAATTAGGTAAGTTGTGTTTTGTGAATATTTATGTTCTTTTAACATTTATGAAAGCATTGTTGGATACTCCATTGTGGTTATAGGTATAGAGGTAAAACAGGCAGAGCCGGAGGAAGTGGAGCAGCCCAGTCTGCCCCCAGAAGCTGCTGAAGAAGGTGACGTCCATGAGCTGTGGGAGGCGTTGGCGAAGAAACGCCGTATGAGCCGAGAGCCCACTCTTGACTCCATCTCAGAGCTACCTGAAGAGGACGGTAAAGGCGGTAAATCAGGACAGAAGGAGGGGAAGGCATCTGAGAAAGTGGAAGTGAAATCAACAGAGGAGCAGACTGTTGTGCCAAAGCCCAGCTTGTCCATCAGCTCCGAGGATGAGTCTATGTCTGGGGGCCCAACACTTGTGTCCTACCTCAAAAAGAGCAGCAAGTCTGCTGTCTCAGAAACCAGCGAGGCAGAGACTCTGTCCACTGAGAGATTCTTTGCACACTTCAAGATGTCAGAGGAGAGAACAATGCAGCACACTGAGGTGAAAACTACCACAGTTCAGCAAACAGAAATACAGCAGATGACTACAGATAAGACCAATATCATGGAGATCAACAAGGAGGATGACTCTGAGCTCAAAGAGGCTGCCATTAAGATTCAAGCTGCCTTCAAGGGCTACAAGGCCCGCAAAGATATGCGTCCCGCCTTTAGAGAGGTCTTTAAGGACCAAACCAAAGAACCTAATGGCACCATACATCTGGAATGTTTGGCAGAAGGTAAACCTGACAAGGTGCGGTGGCTGAAGGATGGGGAGCCTCTGACAGATGGCAAGCACCACCATATTGATATCTATAATGATGGTACCTGCTCTCTGGTCATCACTGCCATCACCACCAAGGACACTGGGGTTTACACCTGTGAGGTCACTAACAAATTTGGAGTCACGTCTCACAGTGGTAAGGTGACAGTGGGAACCGTGAGAGAATCATCCGGGCGACGGCCACTGACAGTGGGCTACAGTGCAGACAGCGAGCCCGAGAGCTCCTCAGGTAGTGAGATGGATGAGTCACTGAGGATGGCCAGCAGACGGCTTCGTCGCCTGTTGCGTACACGTCTCCCACCAGATGTCGAAGAAGAGCCGTTTGTCAGCGCAGATGAAGGCGATCTGCATCCCCCAGATCCGCACTCCTACCGTGAGGATGACCGTTACATCTACATCCGCTTTGATTCGAGGGCAGAGGCTGAGGTTGCCTCACAGAGGTTCCAGGAGATGTTCACAGCCCAGGGGGTTCCTGTGGAGACCACCATCCTGGAGGCAGGACCTGTCAAAGTGGAGCTACGCATTATGAAGATGGGTTACACGCAAGATGGCACACAGACCCCAACGCAAGATAGACAGTTGCCTGCATTCATGGCTGGAGCTCCTGGTAGGAACATACAGAGTAGCCCCTCTCTTCTCAATTATTACGCTATATATATATTATTTAGTTTTTCATTTTATCATCAGAATTAACAAGATGTCGTATTGTAGCATACATTTTCCTTTGTCATAGATAGAAAGAATGTCAGATCTAATTTAACTACTTAAAAAGACAAAAAGCCTCTAATTGTTAAACCAAGTTTGTATCTGCTTAATAAATGTGGTTTTCATGTCACATGTAATGTCCATATTGTCCACACTCAACTTTCTATCCTGCTGTACACATTGTTTGTCCACTGTTGTGTTTATGACCAGCCTTACTAACTGGAAATTTGTTTTGTGTTGTCTAAGCTGTTTCAGGTCACATTTCCTTTGTAAGAAACCCCATGTCTAATATTCTTTTAGCATTTTCCTGTGGCCTGTGTTTTGTCTACTGGATATCCCTGTTTGTATGTATTTGATTTTAATATATTCTGTGATTTATCCATCTTAACTTTTCTCTGTCTCTCAGTGTATGTACCTGTTTCTAGACACTTACACCTGCTGTTGACTCATGCCTATGTTGAATGTTGAATCATGCCTACTCATTTCTCTTCATTCTGCTTTGCATGTCTTCTTAATGAAGTTCTTAATTATTTGTTATTGCTATCATTACCAGTGTCATTTAATTTAACTAATTATTACATCATCATCTACCATGGAAACTACAGCAGTATCTAATTCATACAAGAAGATTTCATGCAGTCATTTTGGAGCAGACTTCAGACTTTTTGATGTTCCTGACTACTTCTTGTCTTGTCATTCAGCTGCCCCAGTGTTCTTGACAGAGCTGCAGAGCCAAGATGTTCCAGATGGTTACCCAGTCAGCTTTGACTGTGTGGTGATTGGCAAGCCCCCTCCCACTGTACGCTGGTTCAAGGACGGCAAATTGCTGGAGGAGAATGACCATTACATGATCAATGAAGACCAGGAGGGCTGCCACCAACTAATCATTACCAGCGTGCTGCCGACTGACATGGGTGTCTACCGCTGCATGGCCGAGAACAGCAGTGGCATCACAGCTACTAAGGCTGAACTTAGGGTTGACAGTGAGTGAAGAACACACGCACGCACGCATGCACACACGCACACACACACACACACACACACACACACACGCGCACACACACATTTGTTTTACAGTACTTATGAGGACCTTTAATTGACTACATTCCATTCCTAACCTAAGGTAATCCTAACATTAAAGGAAAAATTTACGCTAAAATATGATAACACTGTTAAAAACAGCTATTGGCAACATGCCTTGTATTTCTGGGCTCATTATTGTTTGGTGGTGTGTTTTTCATGAATAATTGGCCAAATGTAAACAACATGATCATGTCAAGATATTTCCGGCGCAGCTGGAGTTTGATAGCTGAAAATTTGTTCAATAATCTCAAGCATGAATGGTAGAAGTTAGGTTTCGTTGTCAGCCCCTCACAATGAAACAGCAAAGGCTTCTTTCTAGACTCTTCTTAACAGTTATACACACAAGAAGAAGAGGCAGAGATACCAATTTTTCATTGACTGTATCCTTAATTTAGCGAACTCAATAATGCAACACAGCCACAGGACATGTTGAGTAAAATGTACAGCTTTTAATTTTCTCAACTGGAAAAAAGCTTTCTTGCTACTATTATTATTCTTTACATTTACATGTAAAACCAAAAGCTAGATGCAACAATTGAGGCATGTTCTCTAGGGGCTTTCAAAAGACATTTCAGGAAATGTAGGAAATCACTAACTGAAGCAGAAGTAGACAGCAAAAAAGAAAATTTTATTGTAAAATAATAACTGCAATGCATTGAAGATTGCAAATTGATGATACCGTAACAGTATAAGAGTATGTGAGTCTGATTCTTTTTCTTAGCTTAACCTTTCTTCTTCATGAACTAGCACCTTAGAGAAGTGAGAAAATGTCCTTACGCAAATATGTCCTTACTTCAGAGGTATAAAACTCAAGCTGGTTCTCACAAGGATAGCAAAGCTCTATTACAAACACAATCACATATATGCACATAGTGCCCCTGATTTAACTCATAACTGTGTAATACAATAAAACTTCTCCTTCCTTCAGTGTCTTGCAGCTCAGATTATGACACTGCAGCTGATGCCACTGAGACATCTTCCTACGTCAGTGCCAAGGGCTACATGTCCAGGTGAATTGACTATAAATTTACCACAGTTTTTCATGCCTGTATGTATGTTTGCACTTAGTGTTCAGAAAAGTGTAGAGAGTATTATTCATTAATATTGAATGCTTTCCGACACTGTTACTCTTTCCTCATACAGGGAAACTGAGGCTTTTGAGTCAGTAACTGAAGATGAGCAGCTACCCCAAGTGGTGGAAGAGCTCCATGATGTACATGTCAGTCCAGGTTCACCCATTGCCAAGATGCAGCTCAGAGTAAAGGGTAGGTTTATTAATCATTAACAATTCATCTGCTAAATAAAATATCAAACAGCTGATTGTGCCTTTCCCATAACTTAATTGTAATATAGCTACATAGTAAATGTGTACATGATTTAAGAGCTGTGTTTCAGAAGGATCTACATTAATTAATTGTCCGCCAGGTTTCCCCAAGCCCAGAGTTTACTGGTTCAAAGACGGTCACCCTCTGCGACCGTCAGAAAGGATTCTGTTGCTGACAGAGAGGGATGTTCATGGCCTGGAGATCCTGGAGGTGAAGAAAGAGGATATGGGAGAGTACTCTGCTTACATCAGCAATGCAGCCGGCTCTGCATACTCCTCTGCACGACTGCTAGTTCTGAGTATGTTTGCATATACCTGAATAGCTCACAGTATAAAAAAAGAAAAAAAAACACAAGATATACTTGAGGTTAAACATTGCAGTTGTGATGCTCTAAGGTTTACAGATATAGTAACAGCTGTATTTCACAACAGATCCAGGCGAGATGATGCCTCAAGATACAACTAAAAAAGGTACTGTGACCTTCACACTACGAACAGGGCACAGCTATGGATACTCAAGTAGATATAATGATATGTTTCTAATTTTACACTACATTTTTACAGACGCCAAGGAGCCCCTGGTGCCACCACGCTTCCTTGAGAGGTTCACCAACAGGAAGGTGAAACAAGGAGCCAGCATCACTTTGTCTGTCAAAGTTGAAGGTTTGTTTTCTGCACAGTTTGAATTTTTAAGCAGTATTTAAAATGTATTCCTTCAGAGAGCAGGCAAATTCACCAAGCCAAGACAAGTATACTGTATGTACAATAAAAAAGCCTGTTTTGCCTTTAAGCATTTCTACTCTGCAAATGTATTAATCTCTTGAATTAGGGAGGTCCAAAGAGTGCATTTTACTACAGCAGCATTACGATAAGGATGCATCTCCAGAGTTTACTTAGTTCCCAGTTCACCTGTCTTGCGGCTTACATTTCTAAATCCCCTAAACTCACTTCTCCTAGGTTCTCCCACTCCTATGGTCACATGGCTAAAGGAAGAATCAATGGAAGATGTACTATGGATCAAGCCTGATACCAAGGGCTACAAAGTAGCGAGCTCAGGACGCCAGCACAGCCTCATCTTGATGGATGTGGGCACAGAGTACACTGGCACCTACACCTGTATCGCCACAAACAGGGCAGGACAGTCCATCTGTACTGCCCACCTAGAAGTTGATGAAAGTAAGAAAAAAAGAAATCAATTGGGCAATTTATACAATTACATAACCATTTGTTACTTTTGCAGGTATCATGCTAGCAAACAGACAGATAGACAGAGGTGAAATATCTCTCCAATGTTACTGTCAGAGATAATTGTATTTATTGATTATGCTTCCAACATGTACAGTCTACATATGTGTTTTCCCCATTTTTTCACAGCACCACGACCAAAGCCAGAGACCAAAGTCCCAGAGTAAGTTTTTGTTGAAGATTCAGAATGATATGGGAAACAATAAGGCATGTAATATGTAAATAGATGTAAATATATTAAAATAAAATGTAAATAAAATGTAACACCTCATTCTGTTCAGGGTTTTTGGGATTACAGTCAGTCCTCCAGAGGAGGAGGTTAGCAAAGGAAAAGGTGAGCCATTAAGTCACCTAATATCCCCTAATATGTAAAATATTGTGACATTACACTATTGAAGGTGGTACTTGTTTTCTTTTCAGAGGGTAAATTACCCTATCTTGGTGAAGTTGGTTCAGAGGAATTCCTCATGAAACTCACCTCCCAAATCACTGAAATGGTATCAGCTAAGATCACTCAAGGTGAGTGTGGGTTGTGGACTGTTTGATCCACATTATGTAATATATGATTACAATTTACAGCACTTTCCGCTAGACACATACTGAACAATGGAATTTGTCCTGATCATTTGAGCAATCTGTTGTTATGACATGCTGAAGAAAAGAGAGAGAGACAGGCTCAGAGCTTCTGTAACTCATAACCTTCTGAATAGAAGAGTTAGTTACAGAATGGCTTGTAGTAGTGTTTTGATATCATTTTCCAATAACTATACTATAGTCTGAATTCAAAGTCTATAGCATAATGCCATCACAAACTATATGTTCTTTGTTATAACAATTAATGAGAGTTAAAGATGTAATTATGGTTTTGTGAATTTTGGATGTCTGCCAGATGCAGTGCTTAACACATGCATGTTACGTGTTTATACCAACAAAATAATGTATGACCTAGTATGAAGTAAGGCACTAAGGCCCTCAGCAGTACTCAGCAATGTCAGCTAATCAGTGAAATCACCTGATGTCACTGAATGAAAACCTGTGTACTCTCTATGGCACATGGTTGCTTATTCCTCTGTTAGCTAACACTGGAAAATAATTTAATGTTGCTGCATATAATACTGCAAACTGCCAGCCTGTGCCCGTTGCTAATGCTAAAGAAGCTTACAAGATACAGAAATATTAGATACAGAGCTTCTGTTCTTTATTCTGTTGCATGACAGTCAGAAAACAGGTTTGGAGGCAATTCAGTGAACTGAAACTCCTGATTCAAGAATCGTGAAGGCTTCCTTTAATCTGAATGCTTTAACACTTCAATTCTTGAATTAGAATTCAGCTTTCAATAGAAACAGAATTGACAACAAACCTGACAGAACAGAAGCGCTTCTTTACTGCTCTCTAGTGCTCATTTTTCAATGTGCATTGCTCTTCCATGTGTGTATGTCTTACAACCTCTCCTTCCTTCAGAAATCATCATACCTTTTTTCATATTTTAACATCCACCAGTTCATTATTCCAACCATTCAAATGCTCATACAATCATTAATTTGTTATTCAGACAGCTTACAGAATCAGCAAGTGCTCCAGTGGATGAAATCATGGCCCAAAACATCCAGTATGTATCCCCAGTGCATCAGCCTTCACATTAGCCATACGTTCTTTCCACAAGGAGTACATCTTGCTTTATGCATTTTCTTATGAAAATATCACTGTGATGTAAGGTATTTTTGTAGGTGAGGAAAGGACTTGTGGAAACAGTTTTGGCTTGACCTTATTCTCATTATAAAACAATAATCAGAGATGAAGGAAATCATTTGAATCTTTGGTGGACAAAGCTGTCATTGCCCTCATTTCCCATGTCAGTATTATATTTAAAAGGAAATATATCTTTTCCCTCTCCTTGTTGTCTGTGCTCCTTGATACCTTGTCATGCATCATCATTGAGTTTTTCTTGTCTTGTCAAAGTGGATTTGAAGTGAATAGGGAGTCTGACCAGCTGATAGCTGGAATACATGCTCACAGACAGACATGTATGTGCAGAGCTCAGCTCATAGAAGTGTTACCTGCACTTTCTGTTGCATGTTGTTAGAATATTAACACAAACATTATAGTAAATCATTTGAAATCAGTTTTTAGCAGCACTAACTTACAGCTGCAAACAAGTCATATGTATTGAACTAATATCTTCATTGGATCAAAATAATTTATTTGACCTTGTGAAGGAGTCATTTGATGCCATGATGTGTAAGCATCATTTTAGACATGCAAAAGATCAGTTATTGAAATGTGATTTTGAGCTGACTTATCAGTGCAAGCTTGCCAGGCTTCATTGAACTGAGCAGACACAGAACTGAAACCAAAAAAGTAGTGATACCACTTCATCTTAGAGCAAAGGGAGATATCAGTACCTGCTTGCTAGATGTTGCTGGAACATCACTTTTTTATGCTACATATCAATAAACTAAGTTTGAAGTTCAGATGCAGTCATTTATAATTGTACATAGGTTGGGTGCACATTTTGCCTGTCTTTCTCTGACTCCCTCCCTCCATCCTCGCTGCTCCAGCTTCACTGCGCGTCCCAGGTGCTGACAGTGATGACGAGACCAAAACCCCCTCCCCATCACCACATCATGGTCGCTCTCGTCCTCCATCACTCATTGCTGACTCCTCCTCTGAGTCTGATGAGGGTGATGCCAGGGGAGAGGTGAGATATGGAAACCCTCACTCTACTATATCCTGGACCATAATTTTCTTTCCCATGTTTCATGATTCTTCAATCTTTGTCTTGGTCACAGCTAAGGGGAAATTACTCAAAAAACTGAGTTCATGTAATGTATTTTATTTGGAAATTTTTGATCCATACTCATCCATAGTTGATGCGTAAAGACACTCTGAAGTTGCTGCATGAACAATAATTGTGAGGATGACTAGGAATGTGTTTTATTTGTGGCTACCACTTGAAATTTGTTTCAGTGTAATGACATCAGTTCTGACACAGACAATTTACTCTATATTGCTGGAAATTCTGGGTACTGTCGTCTTGCACAGAATGTGGTGTTAAGCGGAGTGTGTTCACAAGTATTTCCTGATGAAATCGTAGAATAGAGTTTTGTCTTGTTTGTAGCATAGGCAAAGATTTCATGAACAAAGACCTCAGGCACACAAACTGGTTAGAAAATATCACTACCAATACACATAAACATGTATATTACAAATGCATAGGTGGATGATTAATTTCACCTATGTTCACATCTTCCAGGCATTAATAATAAAAAAACATCACATTCACATTGAACAGTTTTTGTTTTTTAACACCAAAATGTCAGTAAATTTATACATCTTCACCAGCAATGCAGGAACACAGTGTGCGGGAGTTTGGCCTCTTTGTCTCCCATGTGCACCTGCACAAATACAGTAATAGGTGTGCAAAGGATCTGTCTCAGTCTGTGATTGCTTCATATCAAAGGGTAACAAAGGGGTGAGAGGCAGAAGATGTTATATTTTAATTTTCTCTGAATAGAGCGCTCTCTCTGTGCTGTTAAGGAGTATTTTGCTGTTACAAATTGTCATTTTCTTTGGGCCAGGAAGTGTACATACACCACCACCTCTTTCAGGCATTTTCATTACTATGTAAAAGTCATACCTAGTTCACTTTTTAAAAATATTCACAACTCTGTACAGAATAGTAAACAGCTACTGTGATCCTAGTAAACACAGCCAAGGAAGATAGTGGAGAAATAGCAATAGCATTAACATTGTGCACAGATGAGCAGATTTAGAGTATATTAGATTGATACCACGTCACCATGACATTTCGTGTAACATGGACTGACAACCCCCTTTACGCTGAATTCATATATGTCTCTGCGGTCATTAATGTCTGCAGATGTTCGACATCTATGTGGCAACGGCTGACTACACACCTACAATGGCGAGCACAGAATCCATCTCTCTGAAGGAAGGACAGTATGTTGAGGTTCTTGACTCAGTCCATCCTCTCAAATGGTTAGTCCGGACCAAGCCCACCAAAACTACACCATCCCGCCAAGGCTGGGTCTCACCTGCATACCTGGACAAGAAACTTAAAGTATGTTAAGGCTCTAGCAGCTGCCCCAAAAGTCTTAACATCTGTACTTTGAATTTCACCACTATTCCATCAATTTCTTGAGGCCTTTCAAAATTGTGAAACTTATAAACTGTTTTTTAAATTACTACTGTATTATTCCAGCTCTCTGCTGATACGGGTGACCTCCCAGAGACAAGTGTAGAGGAGGTGTCCGAGGGTGAATACAAGAGGAAGCTATTGTAAGTACTGTAGATCTGCAAACATATGCCAGCACCCTGTTAACAGAAACCAAGGGTGCACCATGACCAGCAAGCTTCATCATATTCATTATGCTGTGTCTCTAGCCAACTGATACAGGACTTGATAAATGGTGAGGCAGAGTTTGTCAAAGAGATGGACTTCTTTACCTCCCATCACCTGAAGCATGTGGACTGCCCTGACGCCCCCGCTGAGGTCACCAGCCAGAAGGAGCCCATATTCCGCAACATTGAAGACATCAAAGCCTTCCATGGCGAGTGAGTTCTCCTCATTGGTTACTTGTTTGTTGCACTGTGTTCTGGCGTTCTATTCAACTGAGGTATTTATTAAAGATTATGAGAGAGAGAAAGGGAGTGAACAGAACAGTTTGCACCCTCTGCTCAATGGAGGACTTTGTAGGTTAAGATTTTCCTCATTTTTAGCATTTTTAACCAGTTTATTCCCCTGCTGTTTTTTGTAGGGAATTTCTCCCCAAGCTGAATGAGTGTGACACAGATGATGATGTAGCCATGCGCTTCCTGAGGAACAAGGAGGGCTTTGAGAAGTACCTCCAGTATCTTGTCGGTCAGAGTCAGGCTGAATCTGCTGTCAGTGACAAGACTGTCCACCGCTTCTTCAAGGTAACAGAGCCACCATAAACACTAGATACTTACTAATACATGGCCAGAATAGTAAGGAGGTTAATACTTAGAAACAGCTGAATTACCAATCTATGAAACTGTTGTCTTTTACAAGTAATTTTTGTGAGTATATACAAACCAAGAACTAAGAAAAACTTGTAATTAATTTGGTAATTTGCTGTTGTTACCACATATTTGCCTGGTAAATACACTGTCCTCAGAGTGCCTGTAAAAGAAAGCACTACAATTGCCATTGTAATTGCATGGGCTAAAAGAATATTTTCCCTTTCACTACATTACAGGAATACTCTGACAAAGAGCAGGCCAATGCAGACCCTGGTGCGCCTCCTGTGCTCAGCATCAATGCCTACCTCCAACGACCACTGGAGAGGATTCAGAAGTACAAGGCCATCTTGAAGGTGACAGCTTTTTAACACAGAGCATGCATGGAATCTTGTGAGGTTAAGGCGTTTCAAATGGAAATAAATTATTTGCACATGTAAACCACTCACAGTTATTATGATCAGTGTTTATCATCTTAGTTTTATTGAACTACTTACTATCCCCCTGTCATTATTTCCATCTTTAGGAGCTGATCCGGAACAAGGCAAGGAATGGTCAGAACTGCTGCCTCCTGGAGGAAGCCTATGCAATGGTGTCATCACTTCCTCAGCGCTCAGACAACACCCACCATGTCTCCATGATTGAGAACTACCCTGCAACGCTGGAAGTACTAGGAGAGCCCATTAGACAGGTAGGAACTAGATAATATTGCTGTATTGCTAAGTAATTATAAATAGGGGTTTGAGTCTTTATAGCTCCACATCAATCCGTTTGTGTTAGTGGCTTGACTGTATTTGTGTTTGATAGATTATTGATTCTCTTTTTTGTTCTAGGGACCCTTCCAAGTGTGGGAGGGTGCTCCTGGAATTAGGACATCCTCCAGAGGTCACCACCGCCACGTCTTCCTCTTTAAGAACTACTGTGTAATCTGCAAACCCAAGAGAGACAGCAACACCAACACTCAGGCCTACGTCTTTAAGAACATGATGAAGGTAAGACCTGTGTTGTAATTACTCTTTGTTCACTATCATGTTAAACTCTTCTTGTGTTATGGTCTGCAGCCGGACTGATGTTTGTTGTATTCTGTTATAGTTGAATAACATTGACGTGAATGAGACAGTGGAGGGTGACGACCGCGCCTTTGAGATCTGGCATGAACGTGAGGACTCTGTAAGGAAGTATACCTTGCAGGCTCGCACAGTTATCATCAAGAACTCATGGCTGAGAGATTTCCGAGAACTTCAGCAGCGCTATAGCATGCCTGCATGGAGTGAGTGGGACACACACACACATGCACACATAATCTTACCCTCATTATTTACCTCATTCTCACTTTTTTCACTCAGTTGATATTTACATGAATGTATGGATATTTAAAGTTAAAATCCATACTCAACCATTGCCTTTCACGGTTTATCTGTTTTTGCAGGTCCGCCTGATTTTGATGAAATTCTGGCAGACTGCACAGCCGAGCTGGGACAGACTGTTAAGCTTGCCTGCAAGGCCACTGGAGTACCCAAGCCTGTTGTCACCTGGTACAAGGGTAATAAGAGAGCTTGCATATACATTAGCTCTTTTTTGTCATTTCTTCTGTACTGACAGTATGTTATGTGTTGTAAAATGTGTGTGTGTGGGTTGGGGAGCAGGTCAATGTGTGGTACAGTGACTGATAACCTCCATATACGTGCAACATAGCTGCACATGTTGCACTTGACTATAAGTATGGTGTGTTTCATCAATACTTTTGTATACTTGTTGGACAGATGGCCGTGCAGTGGAGGCAGATCCTCATCACATCATCATTGAGGACCCTGATGGTTCCTGCACACTGATCCTGGATAACATGACAGCAGATGATTCTGGCCAGTATATGTGCTTTGCCACCAGCTCAGCTGGCAATGCTAGCACACTAGGAAAGATCACTGTTCAGGGTAAGTGGTGTATAATAGAGAGGTATTTCGTTGCTGTCAGATGAAAACCTTGTATCTTCATAAGGTCAGCTTTTCAAGAACTATTGTAGACTGCCAGGCAGCCTTGTTTTTAGCTTGACTGCCGTGTAGTTTTGAATTTGTCCAGTGGAAATTTTAAATTTTGTATTTTTTTGTAGGCAGCTTATCCTCTTACTCAAGTTAAAATACAAAAATCATCAAAATTGGGGTATACAATCTGAGATTTTCACATAGTAACAGCAATATATTACCCTAATGTTTGCATCTATAATGCACTATAGGAAATATCATTGATGAGTCTATAGGCTATAGATGAGACTAAAGGTTCAGATTTAAAAGATTTAAAGTCTTATTTTGACTAAACCTGAAACCTGAACCTAAACCCATTTAAAATGTAACAATATATAATAATTTTGCAGCAATGCTTTGGCAACCGGCAAAAAGTCTTGAATGAATAATGCTCTCTGGGGTTGTCAAGTATATTAAGTGTTGTGGTGCTCTTTGTAGTGCCCCCTCGCTTTGTGAACAAGCTGAGGAATGCCATCTTTGTTGCTGGCGAGGATGCCCAGTTCACCTGCATCATACAGAGTGCACCCACTCCCAAGATCAGGTCTGTATTTATCACGCACCATATATGTCTTGTATCCACAGTTTGATTAAATTTAGATAAAATTTGATTAAATTTAGATTAAATTCTGTCGCCCTGTGTGTTATCTTTCTTCTCTGACTATATATGCTGGTGTGTGGTCAAGGTGGTTCAAGGACGGCAGGCTGCTGACTGACCAGGAAAAGTATCAGACCTACAGTGATCCCCGTAGTGGGGTGCTGGTCCTACTGATAAAAGGCCTGACAGAGAGAGACCTGGGACACTATGAGTGCGAGGTTGGTCTAAAATAAAACACCATACTTGAATCACAGAACTTTTATTCTGTTTGAAGAAAATAATGAGTGCCTCCACTGGCCAAAGAATGTTTTATAAAAATGAGAATCTTTCTGGATCATTTTTATCTTTTATTTTTAATTGTAGTCATGCATCGAAGCACTGATGACACATCAGCTGACATTATTTAAACACTGTTACACCCACTACACCTACTGTTACACCCACTATACACCCACTGTTCACTAGTCTAAATATAAATTCCTTGCTATTGCCAGTTGTCCAATCGTCTGGGCAGTGCAAAGTGTGCTGCTGACTTAATCCTCCCATCTGCTGTGACTCGTACTGGAGATCAGGCCATCACCATCGAAGGTAGGAACGCTCATATTCACACTTACGAGATTAAACTTTGGTTTTAAATTATACTTTCAGTCACAGAGCTTAGTGCAATTTGACAGATGCACAATCAGGTGGTGCATCTCATATTGTAGCTTTAATTTTTTATAACTCATTAAATCTCATTCATTCTGCTTCTCCCATAGTTACTGAGCAGGAGACTAAAATACCAAAGAAAACCATCATCATGTAAGTGTGATCAGACTAAAATGAGCATGAAGCATGTCTACTGCTTGGTTTGACACCATACCATCTTCTAGACGACATTGCATACCATCATACATACAGTAAGTAATGTAAGTACCGTAGGCAAGCAAGGTAACTCATGGAGTTGTGAGGAATGCTGTCAATACCAAGAATCTTGAAACAAGCTGTTTATGCAACATTTTGGCCTAGAAATCTAGATATACTGTAGCTTGCAAAAAAAGTGCCATGGACTGAATAATGTTGTACAGGTGGTAGGGATCAATATGCACCTGCTTTATTCAGGTCTGAGCCAAATTGGACCACTAATGTTTGTAGCCGCTCCCTCCTTGTCCCAGTGTATTTGTTGACATGTAGTATTTAAAGCCTGAGTGTGAAGGGCTCTACCACGAGGATGATAAAAGGATGGGCTTTTCTCACCATGGTGTCGTCTACTTTAACCAGCTGCCTTATAATTGCAGCTCATTGCGCAGCATCCATATTTAAAACAAACTCCATACTGTGCTGATATCAGGCTGAGAATAGACTGCATTATTTTAATCTGGTTTTGGCCCTGCACTTTATCCCTAACTCATTCCATTTTAGGATAAGCCTCTCACTATGATCTTAAATAGCTTCCAGTATACAGTGCAGCATGTGCCTGTGGTGTGTGGTAGAAATTTGCTGGACATCAGACTACTGTGATTAACTGCATAGCACAAAGCCACTTTGTTTTAGTGTGAGTGTAGATTTCTGTCTGCAAACTTTGATCAACAGCGGAAGCTGCATGTTGTCCTGCATTTTGAAGGGAAATTGTTTGTCTGTAGCTTTTTAATAATGTCTGTGATCCCCTTTGTCTTTCTTCCAGTGAGGAGACTATTACCACTGTGGTGAAGAACACACGTATGAAGAGGCACAAGTCTCCTGGCTTGACTATCACCGGGGCCCACCGCTCTGAGACCTCCACCCCAGAGCCCCCTGCATCCAGGCAGAGGAGGCTGCCCACTCCGAGGAAGACCACTATCCCCACCCTCTATGTCACTGAGCCCGAGGGTGCTGAAGCCAGGCCAGCGGAGAGCAAACCCCGGTGGGTTGAGGTAGAAGAGATCATCGAGTACAAGGTCAATAAATCCCCCAGGCTGCCCAGGAGGAGGGGTGTTTCCCCAGCAGGGTCTGATCGTGCAAACACTCCGTCCGGTGTGAGACTGAAGAGGTCGCCACCAGACAACCCAAACGCCAACAACTCCAACAACAAGCTGGTGGAGCAGGTGCAGGCTGAGCTGCAGGGAGAAGTCAGCCAGCCTCTGTCCTGGGAGGGAGAGGAGAGTGCCGCTCTGTCTGGATCTGCCTCTGGAATCACTGAGGTCTCATCTGTCCTGGCTCAGGATGGAGAGGACACCACAGACCTGGATGAACAAGAAACTGTCATTTTCGAACCTGATGATGAGGACCATGAGAGTGACCCACTCGGAGAGCGGGAGCCTAAGATCCTGACTCAAGGAGGCCATGTCCTGACCCTCGAGGACTTGGAAGATTACGTCCCAGAGGAAGGAGAGACCTACGGCGCCTCAAACACCCATTCCCCCCCTGCTGAGAAGCCCTGTGAGATCTCCGTGCTCCAGAGGGAGATCGGGGGGTCCACAGTGGGCCAGCCTGTGCTCCTCAATGTGGGACGGCCTGTCATGATCCCAAGGCAAAGGCCTGGTTTCTTCAGCCGCTTCAGGGAGCATCTCGCCGGCGGCCTTTTCTCGTCCACTGTCCCCCAAGCCAGTGGAGACCAGTCCAGGAGGGAGAGGGACATCCCTATCCAAGTGAGCCATGCAAAGCTGGAAGTCAAGCCCTCATACTGCTCTGAGGTGCAGAGAGTTGAGGGTGGGCAACAGAGCTTTAAAACCAAAGTGTCAACCCAGACCTATGGCTACACTTCAGTGGGCAACCCAGTCACTCTTCAAATTCATGATCACTATCAGAACCAGTAAAGTTGAAAATAACTGGAGTATAGGCAAACTATTTTAATTTGGTACCACAGCCCTTTTAGTCTTAAATGGGGACATTTATACTTAAATGATAAAAAGCAACCTTATATTTACTGCATATGACGGATCATTCCATTTTGAAGCAATCAATCAGAAAAGTGAGTTGTTTTATTCCTTGTCAGATGGTTAAACAGTCAGATGATCTCATTAGACAAGGTGGTTTGACAAAATCCAAGGAAGACTTGGAACATGTAGTTATAATCATGTATAAGTCATTGTAAGCAGGTTTCAGTTTATGCTGCTTTGTTACTAATGCTATATGACATATAATATCGCAAGTGTTGTATAATACTCAGTGGTGGACAGACCGCCACCGCTGAAACCAAGGTTCGACATTTGACTGTTAAACTGTGGAAGATGCTCTGAGTGTCATTTAAATGTCCTCAACTTCTCCACAACTTCACAGTGTCCCTTGTCACTTGCTGAAGTGAAATAAAAAGATTTTAAATTATATTTCACATCAAGTATAAATACAGATCATGACTGTCACCGACCAATATTAACCGTTCCAGGTAAACATAATCAAAGTTACAGGTTTAGGTATATTTTTCATATTTTTTCAGCTTATACTTTTGTATTTTTAAACAATGTTAGCATTTGCAATTATTGATAGTCATTTGAAAAAACTAAACCTTAACATCAGTGGTGGCTATGGACTCCTGGGACAGCAGTTGTTGGAAGTTGACTATTAATGAAGTCATGTCATGATATATAAATGTTCTGTTTAAGTATTGCCTTTAGGTAAACATATGTACAACACTGATGTTGACAGTTTGTACAGATAGTAATTCCAATGAAAGGAATTCCTATGGAAGGAAACACTAACTTTAAAAAAATAGACAGCAAAGGGCTTTGTTGACAGGTGCAGTACCTTGACTGTTGCCAAAGTTCAATTAATATGAAGTGCTCTGTCAAAATATATAATGATGAACAACTTGTACCTGCCCATCATGAAATCCTTGATGGACAAGTAATAGTTGTATAGATATGACATTTCTACATGCTCATTTGAGAGGTGGAGTGACAACCTGGCTCTGTCACAACACTTGACTGTATTTGACTGCGTTTACTTCATGTAGCCTATCACTGTTGGAACAAAGATCTTCGGTTCACTGTAAACTAAATTTTACACAAATGTTTTTAGACATTGTAATGTCTATTAATGCAGTGCAATGACCCATGAACTCATCTCAGAATATTTAAAGTGTAAGAGGTAGATGTTTAGAGGAGTGACAGCATGTGTTAACTTTTTGAAAGCAGATGTGTTTATCCATTCAGAATAATCAGATTAAAGTGTCATGTAACATTTTAAAGAGCACATTTAAAACACTTGGGTTCATATAGTTTACTAACTTATACCATGGAAATTGAAAAAAGACTAGAATAACTGCTTCTCAGAGATGTGTGGTGTTTTTCTTGTGTTGTTGAAATGTCTTTTATTCAGTTACATGGATAATACTGTGCATTTCAATGTTAAAGCACTAATTAGCTATAATTGACTGTACTGTACATGTCATGTTTAGTTCTTGGAAAGACATGTTTGGGTACTCAGTGGTGAATCTGAATGAAATAAATTAACTGCAATTAGTCAATATGATCAGCTTCTTCTTCACTTCTTTTTTGAAGCAACAAATAAATAGATGTTTGCTAGATGATAGATAGATGTCTGTATTCTAACATCCTTAATGAAGATTAGTAACATTAACAGTATACACCGTAGTCAATGCACAAAATAGTGGTGGCCAGGCAAAACACTCTTACTACTTGACTTTCAGTGCACTTGCAATACATAAGGACTTACGTATTTTCCCACAACAAGCACATGATGGTAAGAGCTGGGTACATTGCAAAATAGCTGACCAGAGAACTGCATGCATCTCAAGAAGTATGCTGTAATATTTGCACAATTAGTACTTTGGGCGCCTAAAAAAATTAAAAGCTGTTACCATATCAGATTCATATTAAAAGCTGTTACCATAACAGATTCATAAAATTATCTGCAAGGAATGGATTTTAAAGTTGACAGTAGAGCTGTCTGGGCACTACATATTAATACAGATCTAAATTAAAAATGACATACCCAATTACAAATAATAGATTAACAACTGAATAGCTGGTAAGGATCATCAATTACAAATCAATGTTCAAGTAAAAGAGGAGTTCTTGTGTGCTTGATTCTTAGTTATACAAGGATAAATAAGTAATTTCATTGTGTTCCTACACCTGCTGTTCTCAAAGTCACTAAGTTTCTCTCATTGTGTTAATAATAAAAACACTTAATATCATCCTAAGGTACAGGTGAAACCGAATGATAAAGTTACACAATATAAAAGTTTTACAAATTTACAACTATAAAATAATAAACATCAACTGGAGTTACACTGCTAAATTGTTCAGTTACAATGTCCAAGAGAAAAGGAAAACTGGCATGTACAATGTGTAAATTCTTAAATCAAGATGAATGTTAATGATGTTAATGGTTACATTTTATTTTAGTTTTAAATGTATCAAATGACATCTCTTGCCACAGGATTTAATCCTACAAAAGCACAACAGTAATTCCTGTAGTTATCCAGCGGTGCTTTGTAACCAAACGAATGGAGTTATACATTATTGACAGTTCACTAGCAAGGTCTGTAAAACAAAGCCACCAACAGTATTAGAAACGTCCCATTTCGACAGTGAAGTTGGCCTGCATGCATCGCTATAAAGCAAACAGCAGCCAGATAAGTTGTAACCCTGGTGTTTCAGACGACTCAGGATAGATAGCAAGTGTGTGCAGGGACCTGAGTGTTAATGTTGTGGTCATTTAGCTGCCTGCCCTACCCGCAAAGTAAAGCACTGTCTATTGGTTTGGAGGGGATGTCAGACACTTTAACTTTTCTGCCATTAGTACGAGAAAACCTGGCCAACTGGCGAATAAAAGCTATACTGTGCTAAAGGGGAATCCTACACCACCAACGCAGCATTACCAGTCACAACAGCCCTTAACCTGTTCAGAGTAACTCTTTACCACGAGCCAAGATACCTAGAAACATGTTCCTTTGCACCCTGGATGGACCAGTTTTTCCATTTGCTGAGATGAGAATGGAGGTCAGGGTGGAAAAGACAAAGAGGAACTTGAATACAAAGCTGCATGCAATATAGGTGTTCAGCAAGCGCCTCCTTCACCGGGACCAAAGAACACTCTTTAACCAATCCCTGTTACAGAAAAAAATATATATATATATAAAAAAACGTTTACCTTCATTTACAGTATGTTATCATTTAGTAATAACTACCTCTAACCATGTAAAACATATTTTTGTGTGTATGTTGCCACTAAGGGGGATGCCTGAATGTCATAGACCGCCGTCTTGAATTGTTCAGGACTGGAATGGAGGTCTGCAGGTTTGTACGGAGTGGCTGGACGGGACGAAGGGGGTGTCAGGGTCCTTGTCCACTACGAAGACACCACGGTTCTCTTGATTTTGTTAATTTCCTGGAGAAAATAAAACCCACTGCATTAGAATCTGAGGAATGGCATCAATATATGAAGATATATGTAGGTTATGTAGGTCAGTAAATGTAGAAAAAAGTACAATAATGGACTATACTGATGGATAAGATTTAATTTTTAAACACAAATATGAGTTTCACTAAGAAATACAACAGGGCAGGTTTAATCAAGAGTCATAAATAGTAGCTGGCTTGTGAAAATATATTCTATTGATTATGCACAGGTGTTGGAAATTGTTTAATTACAATGTTTCAATGTGTGTTGATAATCTAATGTACTGTGTTTCCAGTGGTAACTCACCTCAAGAAGAGTGTCTTTTAACTGCCCATAGGCTACGTCCAAATTATCATTGACAATTATCACATCAAATAATCCAGGTTCTTTACCTGGAAGGGGAAGGACATAAGTTGAGACTCTGTTATTTTAAAGTACTGTGTGGTTTCTTAAACTTAAACTTAGAGTCTTCCTTGCACAAAGCATGATAACTTACTGATTTCCATGTCCACCTGGGCTGCACGTAAACGCTTCTGGAGGCTCTCCTCCGACTCTGTTTTTCTGTCCCTTAAACGTTGTTCCTGAAACAATCAAATCAGAAAAGGATTTCAAGGGACAAACTCAGGGTTGAAACAGAGATATCCATAGACCATAAAAAAAAACTTGTGTGAGTGAGTCATTGTGGTGCAAAGTACACACACATGGCCACACCCAGAAATTCCTGCCTGGTTGGAAAATGACATCTTCTATATTACATTAGACCTCTCACAGAAGTGAATATAGACGTGGATTCAAAGAGATGTGATTTCTGTCTGCCCTCACCAGTATTGAAATGGATGGCGGCTGGATGGAGACGTAGATGGGATTGAGATCCGTCTTTTTGATGTTCTTGACTCCCTGCATGTCAATGTCCAGTATACAGATGAGGTTCTTGGCCTGGACGTCTTGCACAGCAGCTTTACTCGTCCCATACATGTTGCCCGAAAACTCGGCGTTCTCAATGAAATCCCCCTTGTCGATCCCGGACTGCATCACTTCCCTTGTAACATAATGGTAATCTGAGACGGGAAAAAAAAAGAAGGCTAAATAGAAATATTGTGCCAATAAGCAGATGACTTGAAACTTCAGTATGATTTAGTGTTACAGTGGTCACCAAAGAAGAACGTACCTTTGCCATTCTCTTCACCAGGTCGAGGTTTTCTTGTTGTATCTGGGGGAAGACAATACATTTACCTTATAGGCTTTTTGTGATTTGATTTTTTTTTTTTTGAGGCCATTTCCTGCATAACTTCCCATCCATAATGGCCAATATTGCTACCCATATGAATTTTGGTAAGAATTATAATGCAGTTGAAAAAAAATAAAATAAAATAAAATAAAATGTGCTTCATCGGTATCCTAGTGTAAGAAAATACAGCGGCATACTTACGGGAGACACTGAAGCCGAAGACCCCGTCGTATTCTTTCAAGAGTCTCTTCAGCAGCGTGCTCTTCCCTGCGCCCGACGGGCCGCTGAGCACCACAGGCCTGGGTCCAGCCATAGCTGCAGGAGAGGAGGGAAAGACACGAGGGTAAATAGAGGGAAGAAGACGGCAGAGGGAGTGGGTGAAGAGCAAGAGATGAAAAAAAAAAATCCTCAGGAATCTGGCAATATGTGGATGAGGTTCAGCTCTATTTAGGAAGGAATGAGTCATAACCCAGGACCAGAACAATCTGTGCACAAATGGAAAGCAGAGAGGCGAGAATTTCTAAATATTACAGAGACTTAAAACTTTCAGACTAGACTTATTTTGGTGGAATAACCAGTAGAAATGGTAGGCATCTCAAACACTGATGAGCCGCTGAGCGCGCGCACACAGACACATCGGTGACACCAAAACACCTCTCTCTGGACCGACAGAGGCGATCAAACGGTTACCAAGTCCTCCGGTTGCCATGGTGCCTCTATGGAACAATTACTCACTAATCGGAGAGCCCTGCCCTGGTCTGCTTGTGACGGCAAAGAAAGACAGCCAGGCTAAAAAAGAAAATACAGGCTAAAAGGTCTACTAGGGAAAATAGGTTTCTTGAATTAAAGAAACATAGGCAAGTCGTAAAAGTATACCATCTTACATCAAACAACACAGCTCAAAGATAACCATAGGCAAATTCTGCTTACTGGCAGCGCTCTGCTTTCTTTCCAAACTAATAGCCTTTAACTCATCTGCCCTTCTGTCTATACTGTCATACACCTCTTTGCTTTCATCACATTTTTAGGCAACATATGCAATGAAGTAATACAATAGCATGTCTCCCTCCTTACCTCTCCTAAATAAGTGAAGTGTATGAGAGTGCAGGTAGAGCTCGGGCCGACGGGTTGTCGAATGAAAATGAAAGGGAAATGTGTGTGTGTGCATGAAAGTGCAGGTGTAGAAGGGGGTTGGGTT